>JAVJIF010016124.1:0-80715 GCA_038442645.1 Agave tequilana
ATTCAGATTTGTCAATACACAGTACTTATCTCTGCACCCCACTTGGCTTTAACTTGAACACTCGGGGAGTTTCTGACTCCTCTGAGCTTGCATGTTCAGGTTTTGAAACTTGAATTGAAGTGAAGCCCTCCACCGAAGATCAAGCTTACCTTTCGGAGCAGGCTGACTAGTCCCAGCTCCTCCTTTTCCTGACTCTTCCTACTAGCTCACAGAATTTTCCCTCAGCTCGTGAGCATCTTTTGTATTGTACGTACTGTAAATCTTACTTTTGTACCTGATCGTGATGTAATGAACTTGTAATATTATATCACACTCCGTGACAACTTTGTAAGTTATACTCTTTTTGTTAGAATGTATATACATTACATACTTTTGTACTCTTGATTCTAGTCTGTACTGATACTTAACATATATATGTGAGGATAATTTCATCCTGCTAATATACGTCACAGTAGCATCTTTGTATCCGTCAGGGCGGGGCATTACACCTCGAGTCAAGTGTGGACTCAGAGAAAGACTCCGAGGCTTTCTCCTTGGACCTGCAATGGTCTAGCTGATATGTCGAGTTTATTGTTCGCTTGAGATGCTTTTGATGCATTAGGACATGTGTCGCGATCTTAACGAAGGTCAAAATCTGACCACTTATAATCTATATCCATGAGTTCAAGTCCTACTGCTTACGAAGTTTTTATCATTTTTCATTGTCAGACACCATCTTTTATTAACTCAAAAAAAAAATAAGTAGAAATGTTTTTGTTAACTCTTAATCACAACTTTTTTTTAACCTTTTTCTCTACTTGTGCAATAACTTTCTATTAATTCTCAAACACAATTTGTATTAATTCAAAAACAAAAAATAAGTATAAACAATATACTATTTAGAAATCAAATATCTAATAATAAGGATGGATTATTTAAAATAATAAAATAATTATAATAGTACAAATATAGATTATACTCTGTTTGAAAAGTAATGGAGATAATTTTGATTTTTTTTTGGATGTATTCTATAATTTAAAAGTTTTAACATA
Source organism: Agave tequilana (assembly GCA_038442645.1). Lineage (NCBI taxonomy): Eukaryota > Viridiplantae > Streptophyta > Magnoliopsida > Asparagales > Asparagaceae > Agave > Agave tequilana. The sequence continues at coordinate 1,032 of JAVJIF010016124.1, forward strand.
TTATTACTTTAAGACTAGGATCATGAATTTTAGTTTAAAACTTCGGGGTAATAGCTAATCTTTTAATTTTAATAAATTTAATAATAACATAGGTTATTAATTCAATGCCCACATACATTTAGGAATCATATTTTAAGGTTTTTAAATTTAAAATTTAAAACATTTAATATTTTTTAGATTACATCAAATATGATAAATGTCTAATATTAATATATTACGCACACATTAAAAAAACATCTTGTGTTCGCCACTATCTACTTCTTTTCATGGAGTTGGCGCAACATCTGAATTGGTGCATGAAAGTGCCCCCAATTCAAAATTCTTGGCTACGCCACTGCCACCAACATCCTCTTTTACTTCCTATTAATGTATTTTTTTCTTCACATTTTAAATTTTTACATGAATACATTTGTTTGAAATACATAGAATAATGTCTTTGTAATATCCCTATTTTATAATACCATGTAAATAATAAGTAACAATATCTTAAAGTGTACATGTATGTTTCATATCGATTTTTATTTGTTATCTTATAAGTTATATTAGATTGTTATTAATATCTATTATTATTAATTAATTATTTGAGATTGTTATTAAGATATGGTTGTTGTTATTATTTCTTTCAATTTCCTAGACCCAAGCCTAAAGCTTATGGCCAAAACCCCCCTCTTTATTTTCCTTTCCTTTTCTTTTAATTTCCCAAGCCCAACTACTCATTCTATGTAAGCTCATACTTAAGGCCCTACAAGTCCAATAGCCTTCTCCATATCTTCTACATCTTTTTCTTCAAATAAAATCAGCCTGATAAAACCCACAAACTATTATCTAAACCCACAAACCAAATGTTAATCCTATCTATTAAATCTCACCTAATCCTATATCATATTAAATCCCAGCTAACCAAATTAAAATCCTAACTAACTAATCCCATCTAATCTTAAATTCTTAACCTAATCTATCTTTTCCTCTCCTCTTCTTCATTCAACACTGAGCCCGGGCCCCGTGAACACCCTGCGCTAACTCACCCTGGGATCACCACCATCACACGCAATTGTCGTGCCCACTTACATCTCCACGGCTTCTGTCGGCAGCCCCGTGGCTCACGCGCACCCCTGCCACGGCCGCGTCCCCCTTAGTGCGTGAGTCCCCCCTCTCAATTCATTCTTTTATCTTTAATTATTTGTGTACATTGTGTATGATAATGTGTGAGTGATTTTGATTGGTGTGTATAGAAACATATATGCACGTACTGTAATTTAATGAGTGTGTGTTGTTATAGAATGCATGGGTATTTGGTTGTACATGTGTAGTGTAAATATATGTGTATTGGGATGGCATCTTCCGCCTCTTCGTGGGTCGTCGTTGATCGCCGTCGGCTAGTGCGAACGCACCCACGCCCTTCATGGCGAGATCCTCTATCCATCGACATCTTCCGCGGCCTCCGCCGCCTCTGCCGGAGCCTCCGTCGGCGCACTGCAAGTCACCACATTATTATGTGAGTTTCTTCCTTTCTTCTTTTCTCTCTCTGCTATCTCATTTGTCAAGTTATGTGTGTAATTATGCATGCATGGATGTTACTAATTGAACATGTATATACATAGGTATTAATAGGTGTTTAATTATATTAATGTGTGTGTTAGTGTTATGTGTGTGCGTGAGTGCTCGTGTGTATGGGTATATGTATGTATGTATTTATGTATTATGATATGTATGTGTGTGTTTATATATGTATAATTGCATGTGTTTTAAGGTGTATGTGTGTATGCATGTATATTGAGTGTGTAAGAGTGTACGTGTATGTACGTGTGTATATGTGTGCAGTGTGTACCGGTATGTGTATATTGGTATTCGTGTGAGTTCATGTGTTTGGATGCATGCAGCGTTATGGACTCGTTCGTGCGATTCGAACTCGGTAACGGGAGATTCAGATTTGTGCTCGTTATGGACCCGATACACAGGTAATTCGAATACCGACCTATGAGATGATCCGGTGATTCATACTGGCTCATACAGTGAAGACTAGACAGCTATTCGGTTCAAAAACCGCGTCATTTCATGTGAGTGTTTGTTTATTGGTTTATTTTAATCTCAACGTTTTCATATTTGTTTCACGCGAATATTTATATTTTTGCATTATACTATTCATGATCATGCTTATTTAGATGATATCTATACCAGAATAGTAGTGTTTGAGACTTGAATGTGTTTGATATATTGTCGACTGGACTTTCAGAGTTAGTGGTTCAGTAGTTGATATTTAGACCTACTAATAGATTTTATTGGGATAAATCTTGACTTGAGATTTTGAGAGCAGATCAGCTAGGATAGTAGACTCTACTGATTCATAATATGTATTTAAAAGGAATTATTGTTATTTAGAGAGAGTGGATCAGTATGACGATGATAGATCAGATATATCCTCGATGTTAAATGTATTTGGATTCGATGTTTGTCACTGAGGTTAATATTTGAATTAATATTATTTAGTTTGTTACATATCTAGATGTGAGAAATTTAGATTAAAATCTTATCGACCTGAGGAATTATTGGCTGGTGATTGTACTTACGTAAATGGATTTTATGGGAACCATTATTAGACTTAACCTTCATTTATTTGATGATAATTTAGACGATAATTTAACTGGATATTGAGATTTATTTTAAAATGATGTAGCCATATGAAAGATGAGATCTTGGACTTAAACCTGTCAGTAGACTCGATTGAGTTGGAGTTGACTTGGGAGTTGAGGAATACCGTTGAATGGGTTGGCTTGATCTGGCTTGGTGGATTTTAGATATGCATACTTAATATGTTACTTGATTTTCAGATCCTATGATTGACCTTGATAGAGTGAGAGTGTGTGACGATCTTGATTGAATTAAAATATAAGGATTAGATTAGATGTATCAGAACATGTAGTTTTAAAGTTGTTGAGAATTGGATATATATATGACTTGAGAATCAGAGTAGATTGATAGGGTAAGAGACTGATCACTGATTGTCGATATATTGAGACGGTAGTTTATTGTACCAGATTAATCGATATGAATTGATACTTGACGTTCACGATGATTATATCGAGACTATAAGTGGATGGATCAGTTGCTATTTTATCCTTGAGTAGATAGATGAGATATTGACCAGTTCTAGATGAGACTGTCTATTAGGGGTGAGCATAGTTCGGTTATAACCGAAATAACCGACCAAAACTGAAACCCAAACCCAAACCGAACCGAACCACTCTAATTTGATCTGGTTTCTTTTTTGTGTTCCAAAATCCGAACCCGACCGAATCGAACCGAATCGAATCTCTCACCCTATATCATCTTACTCAAATTCAATTTAGTGAATCATATAGTTCAAACAAAAACTGATGGAAACTTATCTCATTATTTTTAGTAATACCATCTTTTTTATGTTGAATATGTGAAAGCTATGTTAAGTACACCATCACAATTGAGAATAATATTTATATTAATATAGTTCTTTTTTTCATTCTTATCATTAAAGTTAGTAATAATTATATGAGTTAAAGTTAGTAATAATTATATGAGTTTTGATATAAGAGCTCAAATACATTGTAAAGGTTAGAATATGAAATTTTCAATTCATATTAAGGTTAGGTTCTTTTTCTTATTTCTAATTTGAGTAATGACTATTTGAGATTAGAATATTAAAGGATGATAATATAATGGTGATTAAAATGCAAGAAATGATGGCAATATTGGCCTAACCGAAAAATCAAAAAATCGAACCGAACTGAGTGATTCGGTTCGGTTACTAAGTCTAATCGGTTCAGTTCGATTTTGTAAAAATTAGCAAAAATCGAACCGAACCGACCGATGCTCACCCCTACTGTCTATTGAGCGGTAACCGAGCTTGTTATTGAATTCATGTTATTGAAATTACTGTGAAAATATTATCAGACCGTAACATATACATTGTTCTATTGTTCTACCGTTTACACGATAATATTGTTCACATTGTTATTGTTACATCATTGATATTATTACTGTCACCATATCATCCTAGTAATCGAAATAACATGGATATTGATTGATTTAAATAATAAAGTAATTGAACAACTTACACCGGGATGAAAAATTGATGGAGGAGACAACGTCTGTATTTTGAATGGACCTAGGATACAGGTTGCGCAGCCGAGATACGGTTCCACTGCAGGGTTTCAGGGGATGAGTGACATCCCACATTGTTCATATTGTTATTGTCATTGATACATTGTTATTGTTATTGACTACCTAGCGGTAGGACCTGGTTCAGCGCCAGGTGACTGGGTCGTGGTTCCGGGTATGCACGGAACCCACCTAAAGCATGAAAATGTCTCTTCTATTAGTTTCAATAACTTAGGAGCCTGATTGACACGTGTGATAGGCTTATCATGGGATGCGTCTATTAGAGTGAAAATTGGTGTTCGCTGACATAATAAATAATAATGAACTGTTTATAGTGTATTGTGACTGACCGTAATCACCTGTTGTGCATATATGTGTGTGTGTTATATATATACATACACACACACACACACACACACATATATATGTATATATATATATATATAATATATATACACACACAAACACACACACATACACACACACACACACACACACACACACACACATATATATATATAAACTATGATAGACATATGATTGTAGACATGACTGGATTGTATACCAGACTAGTGACATATGCTAGGTTACACATTTTGACATTAGTGATTCTCTTTTATCATGATACCAGTTATATATCATTCATAGTTTTGCTCTTAGTATTGATCATTCTGTCATCTTTTATTTCTATTATCATGTTTTTTTATTGTTTACATTGTTAATATGCACGAACACCTTTCTCTTTACACACACACTCATTAGGTCGCTTCTGACGACCCTAGATATGCACGTCCTGGATTTTGAACACCTTCTTTTATTGTTCAGGAGTTCGTTGAGCTCGTACGCTTCGCGAGGAGTTAGAGTTTCTCTCTTTTGATATATATTTATTCCTGCACTTTTATTCATATTATTTCTTGATTCTATCTATCGTATCCAGTTGCCATTTCTTTCATTCATTCATCTGCTTTATTGTGTTAGATATTTATATGTTATATTGCAGTGATACTGATTTATTATGGTTTAAATTTATATCTTGTTCAGGTTACTTTAGGCTTAGCGTGTATACGTGGGGTATTTTTCTTGTATATATACGTCGCCGACTCTCATCGCGACTCTGTTTTCACGTATTTTGAGAAGCGGGGCGTGACAGTCTCCTGCCTAAGTGAAGTGACCACTGACTAGCTATCATGCCCCAATACGAATAAACATGTTTTCCACATTGCATGCAGTGTAGTCGAGCTAGCATTCCAGATCGGCATCAACCAGCCGGATTCTAGATGTCAAAGTCCGGACCCAACAGCACAAGGTTCACTATTCACCCAAAAAATTATTAAAACTCCGAAAAGAAAAGGTCCACAAAAGCTAAACCCAAATACTAAAAAATGAAGTGGCCAGATGGAATTTTCCACTTTGGACCGATAGACCCGACCACGGTTCCGGTTCGAACCGGCAAATTGAATTAGAACCGTGGTCGGGAAATTGGAACTGGAACGGGTCGTTGGTTACCCGGTTCCAAACTGAACCGGAACCAAGCCCAAGCTGGTCCAGTTCCGATTTCTATTTTTAGGAACCAGAACCATCAGTTCTAATTCAGGAATCTGTGGCTCCAATTCTTGAATTGACTTTTTTTGGGGGCCCTGGGCTGGCCTGTTGCTTCTGAGCAGAAACGGGCTTGGCTTCCCGGGCAGCCTCCGCCTCTAGTCGCCTCTTGGCCTCAGCCCCCTCGTCCTCCCCCCTCTCACCTCCCTCGTCACTCCCTTTGCCACGCCATTGTGCCCTCCCCTCCCGCCCCTCCACCGCCTTAGCCTCCCCTCCACCACCGCGCCCTCCCCTTCTCGCCTCCCTCACCGCCCCCTCCGCCACCTCGGAGGTTCCCTCCACCGCCTCTTTTGCCACCCCTAGTCTCTCCATATGCCTAGATAAAATTAGCAAAAAGAAAAAAATGCGTATGGGCCCGAGTTTGAACTCGAGACCTCTAGTGTGTGAGATTAGCGTATTGACCAACTACACCACTCAAATTTGAAAATATTACGTAAGGAGATTTTATTTCAAGTTTTGCACCGGAACTGACCGGCTCTGGGACCAGAATCAAAACCAGTCGCCCTCGGCTCGGTTGAACCGAGGTCAACTTTATGGGCTAATAAGAACAAATCCGAACGCAAACCTAATTTGTCTACGTCATATCAAACAGTGCGATCTTGCCAACACCTGTTGGCCGCAACCCCACCCCCAATGGTTTCTCACCATACCTGTTCTGATCACCATATGACCACATAATGTGGCACCCAGTCAACACCGGCTCGCGTGTTAAGACTGGTGGTCACATAAAGTCAGGTCCTCAAATTATGACCCGCACCGTCTATGAAGCATCCTCCACTGTCAATTCCACAGAAAAATACCATTATTTACTGAAAAATCACACGTCTGAAATACTTCGTACATTCTTTTTCCATGAATATACCTCTTAATTTTTTTTGCTTTAATACCCAGCTGGCGTTAATGTTTTATGTGTAAAGAAGATCACGCCCTTTGGGGTATTTAAATCTCATAACATGGTTGTAGGGTGAAAAAAAGCTTGAAATCGGCCCAAGAGTCCTCAAGGCTTTCGTCAGCACTGACATCGATTCATCATCAGCCTTCTCGTCCACTCCATCCCTTGCGTCCATGATCTCACCGTTGCCAACTCCTGGGTCACCGAATATCAAACCCTACCTCCCCAAAAACAAAGATCGTCGCCATCAGCATGGCAATGAGGTCCTCTCCAGCAACAACACCATCCTCATTCAGTCCCTGGTTCCCGCCATGGCCTCCGTTGAGTTTGCCATCACCTCTCTTGGCTTTGACAAGCAGGTCGCCGTCACCACTGCCCACTCCCTCAGCGCCCTCCCATCTCCTACCCCCCTCTGCTGACGCGTCCTGTAAGGATCTCTTACCCTACATCTCCCCTCTCCTGTCCTTCCTTAACAAGACTGATCCCTTTTCTTGATCAATGCATATCCTTTCTTCACCTACAAAGCCGATCCAAGCGGGTCTCGCTTGATTATGCATTGTTTGAGTCTAACTATGAGGTTGTTGATCCAAGCTCGGGTTTGAAGTACGACAACATGATTCATGCGCAGGTGGATGTTGTCAGGTTGCAATCTCGACCACCGGAGGAGGTAAGGGGATCGAAGTGAGGGTTTCGGAGACTGAGAGGCCAACGCAAGGGGATGAGGACGAGGTCGGGGCCACGCCTGAGAACGTGAAGAAGTACAATGAAAATATGTTGAGATGGTTGCAAATGGGAAGGGACGCCCATGAGTCCAAGCTCACCGCTACATGTGTACGTGTTTGCTTTGTTCAATGAGCTTCAGAAGCGTGGGTGGGTGTTTGAGTTTGAAAAGGAGAAGAAATAGAAATAAGAAGAGAGAGGAAGGACAAAATTGTTCAAAATGTATCAATGTAACTTACGTGATTTACAAATTTAATGTTTCCGTCACAGTAGATATGAAGGGCGTGTTTGGTAACTTGCAAAATGTTTGCAAAATGCAAAAATTTTTACAACTTTACATTTTACACTTGTTTGGTTTCGTTTGCAAAATGCAAAAACTTTTGCAACTCTTCTTTTCCCACTTGCAGTTGCTACAGTTAAATTTGTGGTCATGTAAATCTCACTTTTACACTCATATTTTCCCACTTACAGTTGCTACAGTTAATTTTGTGGTCATGTAACTCTCACTTGTAGTACACTTACAGTTCAAAACAGTTACTTGATAATCAATATATAATTAAATATTATTAAATATTTAATATTTTAATAGTGTTCAATTTCTTATTTAATTATTTAATTATTTTATATTTTTAATCTTTAACTTTTTTATTGTTTTATATATTTAATATTTTACTATTTTAATTTAATATTTTATTATTTTATTAATACTTATTCCATCTTTTATTATTTTATTTAGAGTTAATATTTTATTAATATAACAGTATTATACTTTAATATAAAATTGCTATATATTTAATTATTTATTTTTTAATATAAAATTTACTTTATTAATATCATAATATATTTTATTATTATATAATATTTTATTATGTTAATATTGTAATAATAATTCAGTATAATAATACTATAATGATAATTTATTATTAAATTATAATTATATTTTACTTTATTAATTTTATATTTCTATAATATTAAAATAATCTTATAATAAAATTTATATTATAATAATTTCAAGTATTTTTAATATTATAATATTATAACTATATTTTATTATTGTTGTAACATTTTTAATATTTATATCTTATTAGTATTCTTAAAATTTTATTAATGTTCTTTAGATTTTCTTAAAATTTTATATTATTTATTTAGTTAATATTTTAGTAATTACTATTTATACTAATATTTTATTAATATTATTCTTATAAATAAAATATTAAGATTATTATTTTTATCTCAAATTTATTAATACAATTTAATTTGCAATAGTAGATTTAATTTAATAGTATTTATAATATTTAAATCACTGCTACAGTTAGTTTTGTGGTCAACTTTTTCACTTACACTTTTACATTACCAACCAACACAGTAAAACACAATATACTTTACCATTTACACTTTCACTTTATCAACCAAACACCGTAAAACACAATATATACTTTTCCATTTACACTTCACTTTATCAATCAAACACCGTAAAACACAATATATTTTCTCTGCTACAGTTCACTTTTTTCATTCTCATTTTACGACTTACGACTTGCGACGATTTCAACGAACCAACAGCCCGAAGTTGCAAGATTGTTAAAGTTAGAGATAACTCATACTTCAAAAAAAATATATACATGGCATTTTCTTAAAAGAAGCTGTAAAGGAGTATTGATGCAATTTCCCCCTAAATATTTGGGATAATTAATTTTTTTTAGTATTATTTACACTCACCCCCCGCCGCCGCCGACACTGGTAAAACGCTTTTCTTCTGGATTCGTCTCCGTTTCTACTTGAAGACGAAAAGAAAGAGGAGGCCTCGCTCTCAATTCCAAATCTCGTCACCCGCCGCCTCCTCCTCTCTAAATTCCTTAAATCTGATCTCCAATGGCGGCGCCCTTCGCCTCCCGCCGCCTTCGCGATCTGCAGGCGAACCACGGTAACAAGACCTGCGTCGACTGCAGCCAGAAGAACCCGCAGTGGGTCTCGGTGTCCTATGGCGTCTTCATGTGCCTGGAGTGTTCAGGGAAGCACCGGGGGCTTGGGGTCCACGTCAGCTTCGTCAGATCTGTCACTATGGACTCGTGGTCTGAGATCCAGTTGAAGAAGATGGAGGTTGGGGGCAACGACAAGCTCAACGCGTTCCTATCGCAGTATGGGATCGCGAAAGAGACGGATATCGTCAAGAAGTACAATACTAACGCGGCTTCTGTTTATCGGGACAGGATCCAGGTTTCTCGATTTTTTTATTTTTTTTCAAGATTGTGGCGTTTTTTTGATTGATCATTGCTTGTGTATGTTTGCTGCTGGTATAATCTAAAAAAATTCGATTTTTCCCTTTTTCCCTGAATTTTTTGATGCTCAAATTGTACTGTTGTCCAGTTTCGTCGATCTTCTGGAAAAATCGCGCTTTTCATGCTATTTTCTCCGTGCACTTGAATATTTCTAGAATTTTTTTTCTGCTTTTTTTAATTTCGAGAAATTTATGACAAATTCCAAGTTCAAGTAGCATTATTTAAAAATTTTTCTGAATTCTAAATTTATATATATTTGTTTATTTTTATGTGGAGGCGCTGGCCGAAGGCCGGCCATGGAGAGACCCGCCAGTAGTCAAAGAAAGCCTTGGTGGTGGGGCCCAGGTGAGGAAGCCGCCGACAGGGCAGAGTGGCGGGAGTTCTGTAAAGAGTAATGGCGGATGGGACGATTGGGATGATGATTTCAGATCGTCTGATATAAGGAGGAATCAGTCGGCTAGAGATTTTAGTAGGGCCGGGAATGGAGATGGAACGAGAGGAGGACATCCGTCCAGATCGCGATCGACGGAGGATATTTATACCAGATCGCAGCTGGAGGCATCGGCGGCAAATAAGGAGAGTTTCTTTGCAAGGAAGATGCAAGAGAATGAGTCGAGGCCCGAAGGGCTTCCACCATCTCAAGGAGGGAAGTATGTGGGCTTTGGATCCACACCTGCACCCGCGCCAAGAAACAATGCTCAAGGGGATGTGCTTAGGGGTACGGTTTCAGTGGTTTCTCAGGTAATGATTTGTTTCTTCTGCCCTTTGCATTTGGATTCTGCTTGGTGATAATAGTTAATTGCATCTTTTAGAAAACTAATTGTTGAAAAATTGCTAATTTCTTATCAAAAAAGTAAAAGAAAAGGGTAGTGTTTCTTCGGTTGTTTAAGGATGCTTATTTCTTTTTCTATGGCAAGTATGTTTTGAATGGGTGATGTTTCAAGTTTTCAACTAGTTTACCGCCCGAATATATCTTTATCCCCTCAAAACCCTAATTTCTTCCTTCTTTTCTCTCTCTCGTTCCCGTATTACATCAGTTTGGTATCAGAGCTAAATTCTTGCTCTTTTCTTTCTCCACAAAAATTTCACACGCCACAGTCATCAGCAAATTTAGACGCGCTCGCCGTCGACCTCCACTCCTGCAACCGGAGTCTTCGCCGTCGTCGCCTTCATCATCTCCACGCCGTCGCCGCACATAGAAGCTTCGTCGGACCCCATCACTGCTGAAGCCTCGCCAGACCTTCATCGACGCAGCCATCATCTTCATCACCTTTCCAATCGACTTCCCTGACTGCCTTCATCTTTATCCTCTCCTGGACATCATCGCCTTTGCCACTGGATCTCGCCTTCCTCGCCGGAGCTCCTCGCCGCCATGTTCTTGTCACTCCGCCGCCCCACTCCTCGTCGATCCACTGCTTCTACTAGCAAGCTTGAGAAGCCCTACGATGTCGAGTAGAGATGAAAAGGAGAGCGGTTGTGGCTTTAAAATTGTCAGCCCGAATTCAATTCGTTTTGGGTTTAAGTGGTCAAAACTTTGAAGGATCCGACCCACGAAGCCAAGCCAAGCCGCGAGCCATTGCTGACGTCAGCGGCTCATACGATGACGTCATTGGCTCGGCCCGACCGAGCCGAGCCGAGCCGCCGAACCGAGACGCCAAGCTGACTTCGAGCCGTTAACTGATGCTAGCTGACGTCATCAAGCCATGCTGACGTCAGCGACTGCGTTAATGATGTCATCGGCTCATCTGAGCCGCACTGTTCACTGCATGCAGTATAACGAAGTTTCGGAGCCCGTTTCAGGCCCTTTCAGATCCGATTCGAGTTTCGTCTGAAGCGTTGGGTCCGCAGCTGAGTCTCGGAGTTGCTGGGAAGATTTCACAGCTTTTGAGCAGCAGTTTAGATCTCCACGAGCTCCTGTTTGGTGCTAGTACAGTTCCTGCAGTAGTCCAACAACGTTTCAGGACCCGTTTGGAGTTCGATTCGAGTTCTTTTCGAAGCATTAGGTTCGTAACTGAGCCTTGGAACCGACATGGAAGAGAATCTCGACCATATGCTAGAAAAACTTGACCTTATTCTCAGACTAGCTCGAGATTGTAATTCCACATTAAAGAGGATAGAGTCACGAGGCATTGGTAGCGTCCCTAGTGATGATGTTAGAGAAGCAGAGGTTGTTGAGGCAGAGCCAGAGCTAAAAATTGCCCGGAGCCAGATCCAGAAGTTTTTGATGAGCCAGATTTAGAATCAGAAGTAGAAGAGTCTATTATTGAGACCCTATAGATCTTTTAGCGGAGCCTATCATAGAGTTATTGCCGTCTTCGTCAGTTACGAGGGTTCTCTTATCCCAAAGGCCGCCTGACGTGTACGACCTATTACATATCTTTCTAAATGAGGTAGGTTCACAGGAGTTTGAAGTCTTGGTATGCGTTTAGATTTGAGTTGTTTTGATGCATATATCTTGCTCAAGTTACAGTCAATCCCCAGCCACCACCTTAGCTTGATTAATGCGAGATGTGCCCAGTCGTGCTTGCTATCTGTTACCACTGCATTCACCGGATATGGGTGCTTTTAAGCCTGGGAGAATGATGGGAATCACTCTAGCTATTATAGTAGTCACTTTTTTTGTTATTTTATTTTATTTAGTGTTTTTTTTAGTCCACACATCGGTTGGGAAGTCTTCCTCGTAGGAACCTTTATAAGGCCAAGAGTTGTAGTTAATTATTTAGACTATGATCAATTGATTAAATAAAATCCCGATTAGGATGCTGATGTACTTTTCAAATTTGAATCATTGCATGGTGATGTGTAGAGTGGGAGAGAGATCTCCCGAGTGCTGAAGCCCGAATTTATCTTTATCCCCCCAAAATCTAATTTCTTCCCTCTATCTTCTCCCCTCCTTGTATTACATCAGTTGTTTTCTTTCTTTTTCCAACTAAGGTTGTAAATACTGCATAATACTCTTCGATTGGCCATGGCCAATACACACAAGATATTGGTATTATGAATTTCCTTTGTTAGGTTATTAATAAAACTTCTCATCAAATAACATAAAATAAAATAAATAAGATAAGTATCATTGGTAAAACACACCAACTGCAGGCACCGCTGCAGGTTAGTAATGCAATGCTCTATATGTTGATGATGCAAATTCAGTCCATTATATATCTTAGTTTAGGCAGCCAAAAGAAAGATGATCAATATCCTTTTCACTAGTACAGCGTCATATTTTTGCAGTGTGGAGTAACTTGAACTTTTGCAATAGATTTTTACTGTTAGGCACTCGGTTATTAGAAGTTTATGTATGAAGTCTTCTATTGGATGGGCCAAGCCCCTTTTATTCCGAAGCACTCGTCAGTCACCCGTGCAATTTTCCAGTAACATTTATGTGATGATTGAATGATGTCTGTTAAGAATGGTCATACCTTGTCATACATTGTAGAATATACAACATTAATTCTTTGCGTTGTTAGACTTTTGGGCATTGAAAACAGGTCATGTGTGTAAACTGTGTGGGTTATTGGTTAAGAAGAATGCTAGTATTTTGCAATGAGACTGGGGAGTGTTCGATTGATTAACGATTCCCAAAGAATATGAATTTATTGTGATATAGAATGTTGATAGCTAACGTTCCCCACAAAGGTTTCACTAGTGTGCCTAATCAGTGAGGTGAGAATCTTGGTTTGAGTGCGGTCAAAAGGTTGGTGTGGCAGTATAGGGTAAGTTCTGCAGAAACTGCATTAGATTTGAAAGTGAGATAATTTTAGAAAATTGTAAGATTAAGAAATATAAAATACAACCTAGTGTCATAAGAAGACCATACTCTGAATTCTGAAATTCTCTTTTGGAGGAGATGAGGGATGCATCCTAGGAAGACCACACATCTCCTCAAGATGAACATCAATAATCTTGTCTCTCAACCAAGACATCGTGGTTGGCGCGTGGGGGGCTATCTCCTCGGAGGCGACGGTCAATTCTGAGGATGACTGGAAGATACCATATATGAGTGATGATCTTGTTTACAAACCACCGGCTTTGACCTTTTGATCCTTCTATTTTGATGTCGTTTTGCAGATTGGCTCGGTCATTGATAAGCCGGCCTTCCCCTTATTCATTGTACTAGGCGCAGATACATCGCTTACTCGTCAAAGAAGTTTTGAGGAACGAACCACTCAAGAGAAGTCATGAAAGCGGCTTATCAAGTCAGTTGCGGGACGTTCTGTCAATCAGGGAAGGTTTTTGATGATAACACCTGGAAAAGTGAGGGCTAGTTCGAGACATTAACTGACACAGTTATTAACTTGGCTTTGGGTGGAGCTTACGATTGTATGTTGAGGCCTTCCTAACCTTCCTAGAGCCTTCTTACCACAGTGTGAAGTGGATTAAAGGAGGTTGTCATTGCTTTTTCATCCATCCACGCCATCAATTTATGAAATTGGGGAGGTAACATTCCAATCTGGTTGGTTTGTATTCATTCCGATCAGCATCAACATGGGTTAGTTTCCATGCCCACAGTGGAAATATTGATAGATTTGCTCACTTGCTCTCTTAAAAAAAACTCTTTCTATGTGAGTGACATGTGCCTTGATGCTTTTAGAGGTTTTGAAGGGTCATATTTGTTGGTAGGAACCTAATGAATAGCTGTTCTTCTTCCTGACATAATTTAGAAGATATAAAGAGAGTAGAGTAATACTATGCTTTGAAGACTTCTCTAGAGAAGGTGCTTCTTCTTCTGAATCATGCAATTTTAGTTATATTATCCATATCATACAAATCCATTTATTGCCTGTTTGAATTTAGCTCCTGCATGGTTCTTTGTATGCTTTCCCACTCATATTCTTCTTGCAACCATATTGTAGGTAAAATCCAGTTTCTATCATAATATCTTTTATTCCTCAATTTGATCTTGTAATTTTCAGATTTTTCTGTTACATGTTTGTGTTTAAACTTGTAAATGTTTGTGAGCGGTTTGGTTGTAGCTTTCTTCTCTTTTCTTTTCTTTCCCTTCTTAATCAGTATCCCCATTTTGATATTTACGTGACCCTTGTGGCTGCAGTAATTGCATCTCTCCTTGTTGGTTAGTTCTTTTTTTTTAACCTTAATCCGTATCCCATTGATATCTATGTCACCCTTGTGGGTGCAGTAACTGCGTCTCCCCTGGGCCCCTGATATTAAAACCATGTCAACTTTTCTATTGTGAAGTGTATTGGTTAGTCAAATTTGCATGCATTGTGCTTGCTATTCCATTGGAATATATATGCATTTGAGTTTTGTTTGCTTTCACAGGGATTTGGGCGTTTGTCCCTGGTTGCAGCTTCTGCTGCACAGTCTGCTGCTAGTGTCGTCCAAGCAGGCACAAAGGATCTAACATCCAAGGTACTTATTCTTGCTCTTGTTATATTATTCTTCATCATTATCTGCAAATGTTCTTTTTAATATGGCATACATAATGTCAGCCACCAACATTTAAAGCGACAAACCCTGGTAACTATGCTCTCCTTTCTACATGTTTTGAGTTTTATGTTTTCACTGATTAATACAACTTCTAGAACGAGAATCAAGAATTAAAACATTTGTAAAACCTCACCACATTAGTTTTGTGATTATTTCAAGAATTATAACTTTTGTCCATTCATCTCTGATGTTTTTTGGGATTATCCTTGAATATTATAGTAGCTTCTAAAGTTCAGATGGCCATAACTAACAAGCATTTATCTGAATTATGCATGTAAAATGTGAAGAAGTTATGGCCATTTGAACTTGACAAGCTGCTATGTAAAATAGAGAGTGCCTACGAATTTATTGAAATATATCTAATGGTATGCAAGAGAAGGCTTTCTTAGACCCTGAAACTTTTTGATTGTAGGAAGAGAAGGTACTAATCAACATGTTGTTCATTCGGTTTGGTAAGAAAAGGGAGATGGATTAACCATGTGCTGATTTGAAACTCTAAAACAAAACTGATTGCAGTATATACTTTCAAATATGCTGACGAAACGTGATGAACTAAACTTGCATACCTTCTAATCTGATGCAGCCTTTCTTTCCCCCTTCAAACACACCCCTACCCCCTACTCCTACCCCCGCCTCCACCTACACACCCGCGCTTGTTCCCCCTTTCTCTGTGTGTGTGTATTTAGATCTAAGAATCTCACACCACCTAACCCCACCCCTCTGCATTAGGTACTGAGCCCGGTATCAGTGGCATAAATGTGTTCAGGTTAGTAGGTGGAAATATGATCTGTCAGGGGCAGGGAGCCTATTTCCATGTGGATATCTTAATGCTGATCCTTCATGTTCACGAGTTGGAGCTATTAGATTTCAGCAGAAGCTAAGACTCACATAGTGCTTTGTAAATGTTGGTGGTTAGTGGCAAATAACAGAGTCACTTTGCAAAAGCCTGTGCAGCTAGGCAACTTGGGCCTGTTTGGTTTCGTAATTGGCCATAATTCGTAAGTCATAATTGGTATAACTTTTTTACAGTTGTAAATGAGTTACATGCATATAAGTTTTACGGTGTTTGGTTGGTATGTAAAGTTATAAGTGAGAAAGTGTATTTGTTTTACGGTGTTTGATTGTCGTAATGTGTAAGTCGTAAGTGACAAAGTTGACCACAAAATTAACTATTTGGTGATTTAAAAAAATTAATATTGCAAATAAATACTAAAAATACTAAATATTAAAAAAATATTAATATAAAAAATAATGCAAATTTGCATGACCACAAAATTAACTGTAAGTGTGTTGTAAGTGAGTGGTAATTGGGTTGTAAGTGAGTGGTAATTGGTTGTGTAAGTCTTTTACGAATTATGATTCAAACAAAACACTGTAGTTGTAACTGGCTGTAAGTCATATACAAATTACGACCTTTTACAACCTTTTACGTGAAACAAACAACCCTTGACTTTGAAACTCTGGAGACTTAAGCAGACGAGGGAATTTAAGAAGTTTTGGTTTGACATTTGTGGTTCTCGATGGATCAAAATGTCAGATATTATATATCTATATCTAACACAAAATAGGTCCATCATGAAAATACGTTACTTAACCATTTGGTTTAAGCCCTCACCTATAGTGCAACATTGCCATTGCCATTGCCATTGTAGTATCTGGAATGTCTCACTGGACCAGTAATAATTATTACAATTCAACCAGTCATTTGTTACTTTTGTTACTTTGCTCTGAATATTTGAATACGTTTACTAGCATTAAAGGCTTTTTTTTTTGGAGAATTATGTTGGCATTGAAGTTCAAGATGGTTCTATGTACACTTTTCATAGAATTGTTTCCGTTGTGCGCCTGCTTGTGCTCTCGTATTCTTTGGAAGAGGATAAGCAAGTTAAACTAAGAAGAAAGAGGAAAAGCGAAAAATTCTTTCCCCATCCCCCCCCCCCCCCCCCCCCCCCCACCCCCCCCCTCAAAAAAAAAAAAAAAACCCAAAAACTGTAAAAGAACAATTCCCACCAATATGACCCTTGATTACTGTTAGTTATTTACTTGATGTTTCTTTGCTAGTTCCAATGTGCCATTCCTGATATAGTTTGGCATACATGAACAGTTCCATCTAGTTTCATTTGATAATGAGTTATTTATATTATTGAATTTAGTTTCCTTAATCATTGAGGTCCATGTCTAACGCTTTTAGTCTATTCCAGCTTGGACCTTTTATGCTTGGGCTGGTGGCCATTGCTTAGCAGACACCTAGTTAATAAACCTTCAGAGTGCTGCTAGTTTTTACATTTACTAGCATCTTGTCCTTCTAAATTTTCTTATTGAGTTTTTTTTTTGTTACCTGCAAAAGAATTTTTGTCCTTTATGTTTGAAACTAAAAAAAGACATTTGCAACTGCACTGTCCAAAAAATACAGGTGAAGGAGGGGGGCTATGATCAAAAGGTGAATGAAACAGTGAGCGTGGTCGCAACAAAGACAACTGAAATCGGGCAAAAAACGTGGGGAATCATGAAGGGAGTCATGGCAATTGCGTCACAGAAGGTCGAGGAGTACACCAAGGAAGGAAACATCAGCTGGAAAGGAGACGAATGGCAACGGAACACCAGCAGCAGCAGGCAGAACGGTTACTATCAGGAGTTCGAACAGGGGAGGAGCAAGGGCTGGGATGCGGCACCTGAAGAGGAGCATTCAAACAGACGTTACAACTCCGTCAGCTCCTGGGACGACAAGGACCGGGAGGAAGAGCAGTGGCCAGCAAGAAGGGGTGAGTCAGGGCGGCGACAGCTGGGGCGGGTGGGATGACGTGAAGGATGATGATAACGACGGGCACCACAACCACAGCCCCGTGAACAAGGGTGGCAGCCAGAAATCTGGTTCTGGTTCTTTGTGGACCGAGGGCGGCTTCTTGTAATGCTAAGATCCCCTCTTTATAGTTTTTCCTTTCCTTTTCTTTTTTTAGTTTTTACATTAGCTAAAATTGAGAGGGCTGTGTGTCTCAGTGCTGCTTGTGTATTTTTAGCATTGGACATGGGGCTGATTGTGCCCAATAATTATCATTATATTACCTCTCTGGTGGCAGTAAAACCTGAATGAATTGTATTTAATTTAGGTGAATTTATTTAAGCTCTGTTCCTTGAAATGTTTGGATGTAGAGTCTGTTGTTTTATCGTTTCTTTTTCCATGTGAATCTTGATCCCATGAGCCATGATTTGAGTTTGGCTGGGCAAGCAAACAGGAGCCGAAAGGTTTGAGTTGAAGGATCTGATGCTTGCATTGTTGTTTGCGAAATCTTAATTGATTTCATACATTGATCAGTTATTGGAAAAAATATTTGAAGATTGTTAATCTTGATGAATTCAGAAAGGATTTTTACACAGTGGCGTCCCAAATTTTTCTTAATTTTGTTTTCACTTTTAAAATTTTCATATTTTTATATTAACGTTCAAATCTTATAAATTTGGATATTTTTTGTTTAAAAATTAGAATATTGAATTTTTTTTTTTTTTTTACATTCAGTTATCTTAAAATAACGTGTGAATTTATCATTATATCTTCATCTTGTTTTATCTGTTTCCTTTTCAACAATTTCAATCTTTCTCCAACTCAAAACCAACTCTGGCTGTCTCCGGTCGGGCGAGCGCGAGGAGGCGGGCGTGGGTGGCGACGATGCGGGTGAGGAGGCGGTGGCGGAGGTGAGAAGGAGAAGAGAGAGAGTGAAAGAAAAGACAGAGTGTATTTTTTGAATAAGTTAAGAGTAGAAATGTATTTTGTAATTCAATTTGGAACGAGTTTCATTAGTTAGGTGATGAACATAAATAGTATAAAATTGTAACTTAGTTATGAGATGGGTTTCATTGCTTATTTTGACAAATAAACTGTGATAGGACTTGTACAGATACGCTACAACCGTGCGAAGAGAGGTATTTATCAGTTATCAGTTGCCGAGCCATTCTGAGCTTCAGGCCTGCATGATCCCGGCCGTTCTAGTCTGATCGGTCACCGGAGTTATCATTTCCGTCGATCACGTCCACGACAGCGGAGTCACCGTCGTAGACCATGGAGACCGGTGTCTCCTCTGAGTGAACCGGACCATGCTGCTGTATCACTAGCACCGATGAAACAACTCCGTTGTGCGACGAGGCCAATGCGTCCCCTATCGGCCCTAGCTCCGGATGTTCTGCCACCCGGGCGGCCAGCTCGGCCACCATCGACGAGGGGAACCGCCCCCTGCCGACGACAATCAGCTCGTACACGCCGCTCTTTCCGATTGATAGCACGGCTTCGAGCACATTGCCCACTGGTCTCTCTTCGTACTTCACGAGTCCTTCCGTCTTCTGTCGGAATTCTACTACCGCCTCCTCATCCAGCTCCTATCATAAAACACACATCAAAATCTGTGACACAAACATGCATTTTAAATAGAAAATTCTTCTCATGTTTTGAACTTGTGACCTCTTTATCGCACATCGGTGTGTATTGTATTCACAAAGAGAACAGAAAATTGGACCTTTTCTCTTTGGCGATCCATGGCAGCAGTGGAGAAAGAGTATCTCTTCTCCGCGCACTTCATCGGCGAAGGCCTCAACGTGACAATGGGCCTGTCATGGTCGTTCCCTTTCTTCGCCTCGACGAATCTCACCAAGGTGACCCGAACACCGGGGTGCTCGGCCATCCGTCCGGCCAGCTCCAGCGCCTCCCTGTCGTCGGGCCCGCCGAAGAACACCACGCAGACTTCCCTCGCCAGCTCAGCAGGGCGTACCTGCTCCCCTCCCCCCAACCCCCGGTCCACTAGGACGGCAACCGAGCATGGGGCCTCCTTCAGCACCTTCTGGTTCACCACCCTCCACCCGTGGCCCACACTCTCCATCACCGCCACGTCATCGGCTCCTACGGCCTTGTGCTTGTGGAACGGGACTACCAACAGCGAAACCTGTTACAAATTTGAACTTTCTTTTTTATTGCAACGAAAAGAAAATCTCACCATCCGGCGACTTAAAAGACAATGAAATCACTGAAATGTAAGCTCCTCTCTCATAAAAGGTGAAATATGAGGTCTATTCTGAAAAAAAAATTCATATTAACGTAGAAAATGATGAGTTGATTGTATGCATTATTATCGATTAGTATTTTTCACTTTTAATCTATGAAAATTAAGTGTATGTATTATTCTTTTGAGTCCAAATTATTTACCTTCTTTTCCTCAGCGACGTTGCAAACATTCTCATGCATCGTCGGCATAGCGGACACCGTGGTCATCGGCCGGACCGTCACCCGGCTGAGCTGCCCGTAGGCTTCAAACGCAACGGCGATCATCGACGACTGGCCGCGGCTACCGCTCTGACGGAGAGGGTTACGGAACGGGAGGCCGTTGCGATGGAACCGCCGTACCAACAAGATAGATGATGACCTCTCAGTGAGCTCCACGAGGTGCATTATGTACAACTTCAGCGTGGTGGTCAGTTTCTTTGCGCCGCCCCCGCGGACGGTCTCGATGAGGTTGATGATGGACGGGACGTCGCGCTGGCTGTGGACGCAGGCGAGGATCCGGAGCTCCTTGGCGTCGATTGCGGCAGGAGGGGACGAGGTGGTGGAGGAGCCCTGGAGCTTGCGGTGGTTGAAGGGGTAGTGGCCGCGGCGGGCCGGCTTGTAGATAGCCATGACTATTGGAGTGGTGATGAAGGTGGTGAATAGCGCCATTAGGACTAGGATTGCAAATGTCTCATCATTGAGGACCTGAAATATAAAATTGAGTTCAAAATTTATAATTAAGTAATTATCGGAAATGTATATTTAAGTTAGATAAATTCAAAAATTATGTAAAATTTTTTCCAGTTGAAATTTCTGACTGTATCAATTGGGTGCTCACTACGGCTAATATGCCCATGTAGGCCAATGTAATTTATTTTATGCTTTCTGTTGAGCAAATGATATTTTCCTCTGTCACACACCAGTCAATTATATGCAAAAATAGAAATATATCTCTTGATATAAATTAAATAAAATAACTAAAAACTAAGTTTTTGTTAGCTTAGCTTAATCAATGCATGTTAATATTTTGCTAGAATTTATAATATAAAAAACACTAGGAAGAAGAATTTATATTTTGCTAGAAGTTAGCCAAGAAGTCTCTGATGATCTTAATTTGAGATTCAGCACTAATTATTTTTAATGTCCAATTATAATCCATTAAAAGTAGTCCATTAAAAGTACCACTAAAAGAAATCACAGTGACTCGATAACATTGTTCTCACCTCCTCTCCTTGCCAATGTTGAGCACAATGAGCTCCACAAGCCCCTTGGTGTTCATCAGCACCCCCAGCGTCAACGCCTCTCTCACCGGAATCCTACACAATATCGCTGCGCTAAAAGTACCCAGTATTTTCCCAGAGCACGCGGTGGCGATCACCAGCGCCAGCAATCCCCACGCCTGCGCCCCCTGGATCTTGGTCACGTTGGTCTTCAGCCCGCTGGAAGCAAAGTACAAGGGGAGCAGTAGACCAGAGACAAAATCTTCTATTCGCTCAATCAGCCGCCCTGCGAACTCCCCGTCTTTGGGATCGTCAGGCCGAAGACGAACGCCCCGAAAATGGCGTGGATTCCGATCAAGTCGGTGACGAAACCGGAGATCAGGACTCCGGCCAGTGTTACGCAGACCCATATCTCACTTATTCCGCCTGCTTCACCTGTAATATTGAACATGCATATAGTTGGCATTAAACATTTTTAAACATCAGGGATTATGAAATATAAAAGCGTTTTCTAGGTAAAAGTTTAGGCAAATAGCTTTCATCTTTCTACGGGAATCTAATGAGGAAGATTTCCATACTCTAATTCTCCACACAGGAATCTAATTTAAATAGTTTCAACGTTCTAACTCAAGATCGAATAATTTGTGAGACACAGTGCTTCAATGCTAATTTGATAGTAAACAGTCCACTTCTTAAATGACAATTGTCTTTTGTTATTATTGAAAAAGAAAAAAATCATTTGGACACTCACCTTCAGCTCTTCTAGCCACCCAGGCCATCGCCGGCCTGACCGCCGCCATCTCCACCGCCACAAACGCCACCCCACACAACAACACCCACAGCGAAACGAACGGGCTCCGGTGGTGCTCCCCGCCCGACAACGCGACCGCCAGCGCGAGCAGCACCCACGCCGCCACATCATTGAACGCCGCGGCCGCCATGGCGGTCTCCCCCAAGGCCGTCGTTAGCAGCTTGAGCTCGGCGAGTATCCGTGCGAGCACCGGAAACGCGGTGATGGAGAGCGAGACGCCCATGAAGACGAGGAACGGGGCGTACCCGCGGTGTCGGCCCCCGGGACGGCGCGGCGTAGGAGGAAGGCGATGCCGATGCCGGAGAGGAAGGGGAGGGAGATGCCGGCGGTGGCGATGGACAAGGCGCGGCGGCCAGAGCGGTGAATGGAGCGGAGGTCGAGCTCGAGGCCGACGAGGAAGAGGAAGAAGAGGAGGCCGATGCTGGCCACAGACTCGAGGATGGGCGAGCTCCAGGAGGGGAAGAGGGCGCGGAGGTAGGACTGGTTCCGGCCGAAGCCCGAGGGGCCAAGAATTATGCCGCCCTTCAAGATCAAATATAAAGATAATAAATAATTAAATTTTTAATTGGCAACTAAATGGAGGACCAATTGTTACAATATTTGATTTCATGTATTCTATTGAAAGAAAATATTTGTTAATTTTTAAACTTTTTATAAACAATAATCTGCGTGGCTCCTCTCCCATCCTAATTCAATTTCGTTGATTTAGTAATAAAACAGAAGGTTTCATATTCAAAACTAGATTATGATATTTTTTAATGAATAGATAATAAAGTATATCACAGAATATAAGTGGTTAGATTAATGTTTTTTTCACGAGAGAGTGGGGCCCACATGTCTAACTCCTTGTTAGAAATTTCTAAAGAATTTTGTATTATAATTTTGTATTGGGCGCGGATATTGACACCCACCACAGTATCAAAGAGAACCATCAGAATAGTGCATCCATTAATTAATAAAAGATACCAATTAATTTTTCAAAATTGTCAAATTAGCTCTCATCATCTTTCCCTCCATGCTACATCTCCGTCCTTAACCACTGAACGCCGTCGCCCGCCACCGTCGCCCCCCTCCCACTGCCCTCAGCCGTCGCCCTCCCCCTCATCCCACAGCCTCTCTTCCCTCCACCCACCCTCTCAAGACGAAAGATTTGGAGATTCCCCCCTCCCTCCAGATTAGTGCACCTGCCCATCACCACTGGCGACTGTGATCGAGCATGTGGGAAAGGGGGAGGGGAGGGCGGCGGGAGGAGAAGCATGCCGCTGCCACGACTCAAGAGAAGAAGGAGGTGAGAAAGAATAAGGAATATTTTTAGACTTTTTCACGAGTGTAACTGTGTCAAAAAATAAAAATAAAAAATAATCACACACTTGTAATTTTTTGGTGGTTGTTTTAATCAATTTTGTAGGCACCAATATCCGTACCTTTTTGTATTGAAAGTAGATTTTTACTTCAAGTAAATTTGACCTCTCCATACTTCCCTCACAAGCAAGTGATCCACAAATAACTAAGTTTAATAAATTTTAAGCAAGTATGATAACTTTTAATTTTCTTACAAGTTTATCAAACTTATATCAGGAGGAGGAGAAGATAAGTCTCTCACTTACAACGATCTCGGCGATGACTTTCGGCTGCCGGAGAGGCCGGAGAACGAGGGATAGAAGGCGGCTGAGGACGAGGACGAGGGTGGCCTGAATTATGAGGAGAGGGAAGGCGAAATGGAGAGGGTTGTCGCCTTGCCACAGCCCATTTGAGGAGGTCTTGATGGAAGTAATATTTACAGCCATGGCTCTTTCGACTTGCTGTTCTTCAGAGTTGGTTCTTCTTTCTTCTTCTTCTTGTTTGATGGTGTTAATAACTCCTCCACTATTGATGGCAATGATGTTAGAGTAGCGTACACCTCAGACGTGTGGCTTTTATAGGAGGCACCAAAGGGGCGCGTGTATCTTCGGATGTTGAAAGCAAGCGGTGTTTTCGTCTTTGCAAACTCTTTTGTATTGCAGAAATGGAAAAAATAATGATCTAGGTTAATACAATAACTGTTCATTGTTTTATGTACAGTTGTAATTTTTTCAGAGAGTGTAAGATAGTTATAAGTATAAAATTTGAGAGTATAGTATTAGTTATCGCAATCATGGATCACAAGCGTTTGTAGAATAAATAGTTAAAATGATGAAGAAAAAAATTTGCTCACAGCGCTCGCGGCCTCTGGTTTTGGTTGGCCCCACCGGGTCGTGGGACCCAAACGGTGAGACCCACCATTATCAGACGGCTCACAACGAGTTCGTTCATGTGTGTGAGCCACACACACATATAATAAGAGGGTCAATCCGACGTTGACACGTGGACTGGTCCTCTTATAATCCCTTATAATATGTATGTGAGGCCCACACACATAACATATTATAAGAGGAGCAGTCCACGTGTCAACGTCGGATTAGCCCTCTTATTGTATGTGTGTGTGGCTCACATACATGAACCGAACCCGCTCACAACGGTTACGGTGAGCACCCTGAGAAAAAAAAAATTCTAAAATTATTGACTTGACTTTTCTAGATGAGAGGAATTCGGCTCTATACTCATTGGGTTAAATAGTTCCAGCTTCACTTTGCCGAATGAGCATCTAACTATATATGATACGAGTCAGGACGATTCGGTTTGAGCTAGTCTTTTTGAAATTGAGTACTCATAGTGTTACATGTCATGTCATATTTGTTGGGATTCGGATCGAACAACTAGTCCCACATCGGCTAGACGTGAGGATGGTCTTGGGTTTATAAGGATTTGGGTAACTCCACCTAACAGACTAGTGTTTTGAGATGGTGCCCCAAATCCTTCAAGTGATATCAGAGCCATGCCCCGAACTTAGTCGTGTGTGTGAGTGATGTTGGAATTGAAGAATATGAAGGCGAATCTTCGAGTTGAATTATGGCGAGATCCGTTGATTGAATCAACTGGATGATGGTTGGAGTGTGTTCTCCTTCCATTGGGGATGAACGTGTGGTATATTCACATGTTCAATTCCGACTTCGAATGAATGAGATATTCAAGTCCAAAAATTGCCTAATTCAAAGCCAAAACGGAACTAAAGATAGCTAAAAGCATTTAGTCCCACATTGGCCCCTTTGGGTACTTGGAGTTTTCGCGCGCAAAAAGGAGGGAATTATGCTCGCACATGCGTGCGCGCGCGCCGCCGCTGGCGGCGGCCGGCCGGCCGGTGCCGGTGGCGGGTTCGGGTTCGGGTTCCCTACCTGGCCTGGTTCTTTTTGAATCGGGTCTCGAAGTATGGGCCGAACCAACTCCGCTCCCGAACCGGACCGGACCCGCTCCGCTGTCAGGTTGCGAACCTGTTGGACTGCCAACAGTCGCGAACCAATTGGACTGCCAACGGGTGCAAACCAGTTGGACTGCCAACAGTCGCGAACCAATTGGACTGCCAACGGGTGCAAACCAGTTGGACTGCCAAAGGTTGCGAACCAGTTGGACGCCCAAAGGTTGCAATGGTTGGGTCGAAAGGTTGCAATCTTTCAGTCCTATTGATCCCTCTTGGAGTGCTATATAAAGCACTCCAAACTCTCAATTGAAACACAACTACAACACCAACAACAAACTTTCTTTCTCTATCTGAGTTCTGAAGCTCTGCGTTCTGAACTGGCGGTGAAGTTCTGAAGTGACTTCCAGCGTGAAGATTCTGTAAAATTATTCTGAAAGAGGAATCAGAAAATTCAACAGATTCTTTTACAAGAATTGTTGTCTGAATCTGGTACTTCTGAAGAAATAATATTCTTCTACCTTCCTTCGTCCTCAACAGTGGGTGCTCCTCCAGAGAGTAAAGGCAAATATTCGTTTGAAATTTGTCTTTGTACCGCTGCTTCAAAGATCCTGTGAAGGTACTGGTTGACTAAGGTTCGACCGTACGGTGATTTGGTAGTGCTATCCAAATACCGTGAAAGAGTGTTGTATCTTGGGAGACCAGCGTCCATTATCCCGTTAGCACCAGTGCGGGGGACGTAATTGTCTTAAGGAGATTCGCTTTAAGCGTACCTCACTCTAAATACTGTATAAGTGGATTAAGTCCTTTATACAGGGGATATACTTTACAGTATATCGAGACTGACTTAGATTCAGTCTAATTGGTGCTTTAACCAAGGAAGGAAATTGAAAGGTGATTCTTAAATTAAGGAACGTTCTATTGAACGGAAAACCTCCCACCTGATATTTGCCGACCTGGCCAATTAGATTGTTGATATCTCAGTGATCTTGATTAGTTGTCAGATTGATTCTTGTTAAGCAGAATATCCAACAGGTGATGTTCGACGATATAGATCCCCCAATGGCACGCCTGCCCACCCCACTGGCGCAAAAAGGCGCATAGGCCCCTGTAAAGCTAATGTTGGGCTCTCGAGAAATTTGACAGTGGTGCTCCTTTGCAATAGGCGTGCTGCCTCCCACGCGGTGTAGAGGAGTGACCGAGTGACCGACTGTAGTTGGGTACTTCACATAAGACGCGCAGGGAGACTCACTCTTTGTTCGAGGGTTCAAGGGGGGATTGTTAGGATTTGGGTCAAACAAATAGTCCCACGTCGGTTAGACGTGGGATGGTCTTGGGTTTATAAGGATTTGGGCAACTCCACCTAACAGACTAGTCTTTTGAGATGGTGCCCCAAGTCCTTCAATATTTTCTAACTCAAGAGTATGACTTGTCGCGCCCATTCCAGGGAATAATATATATAGACCCACGTACTGTAAGAGATACAAGTTTGATACGAGTTGAGAAATGGCTTTAGTAGTTAGTTTCACTTCTTTAGTCTAAATTTTACTTCTTTATTTTTTGAGATAATCATTATATTATTATCACTACTACTACTACTACTATTATTATTATTATTATTATTATTATTATTATTATTCCTCAAGTTGATAATAGTACTTTGCTCATATTCATATCATCTAATAGCTTTGGATAATAGGCTCTTATCAACAAAAAGAAAAAAAAAAGACTATTAAACATATAATTATTCACGAAGTGGTTTGAGTTAAGAACTAAAGCCCAAAAGAAACTTATAAACATATAATTCTTCACGCTGCTTTTTAAGAACTTCAATATAAAACTGGTTGAATTCATTGATCATATCATTAAAGTGTCTGTAGTACTCTTCTAAACTCTTGTTGTCTTGTCAGAGACTAAATAAATCATCATCACTTAATTGAGAGACATTCTTTTTCATGGATAAATTATCACAAATAACTTTCCAAATTTCTTTTGTAGTATCTAAGAACATAAAATCGACATTCACTATAGATTTTATGTTGTTCTAAAACAAATCATTACTAAATAGTTGTCTCATTCCCATTTACAAACGCCTTTTCAGTAGAGACAGGTTTCGCAGAAGTAACTATCTTAAATTCCTCTTGCACCAGGGAAGACTCTTAAATTTCTTCCATGACAAAAAGTTTTTGTCATTTAACTTCACAGTAGTAATTTGAATATCGACGAGGTATTTGATTTCTTTGATATCAGTTATGAGAACAAGAAGAATGAGAACGAGATGTTTATTACAATCTGCAAGAAGATCAAGTAGTTCTCTCTCTCTCTGATTTTTTTTTTTTACTGTTCATGACAAACATTACACACGGTATTGTTCACATGAACAATAATTTTTTTTTTTTTAGGCGAAGGTAAGAAAAACTAGAGTTAAGAGTTTTTTTAAGAAGAATATGGTTAGGGTTGAATTTTGTTCTGATACTATACTGAGGTGAAGAATATGAAGAGAAGACTACATACCCTCAATTAGAGTGTGGTCGTTTATTTATAGAGAAAAGAAATACATGTCCTAATAAAGATAGGAGAATACATAATTTCTTTTTGAAGTAGAAGAATCCTAAATAAAGAAAAGAAAAGGGGATTTCATTTCAACCACCTATGTCAAACCATAATTAGGAAAAAAACTCACTCACAGCCACCTCTTTTTTTAAAGAAAGGGTGCACGCTGTGTAAAGGACTTAAATGTCCCCCGCAACTGAGGACTGCGACCATAATCACATTACTCACAAAAATATCTTATTTTTGAGTCTTTATTAGATCACCAGTCCTCACAAAAATGTCATGTTTCTGAGTCTTTATAAGGCTGCGATCATGATCACAGTTTTTTTTTATTAAGACCGCACCTTAATCATGGTCCTCACAAAATGTCATATTTCTGAGTCTTTATAGGATTGCGACTATGATCGCAATCTTTTTTATTAGAAACGCGATCATGATCGTACTCCTCACAAAATGCCTTATTTTTTTAGTTTTTATTAGGACTGCGATATTGATCGCAGTCTTCACAAAAACACAAATTTTCAGTCTATATTGGGACTGCGACAATGATCGCACTTCTCGCAAAATGTCTTAATTTTCAATTAATAAAAAGATTGTGGTCATAGTCGCATTCTTCTAATAAAAGATTGCGATTACAGTCACAGTTCTTTCTGAGGACTGCGATCACGAGTCGCAATCCTCACATCAGCATCGCCATCATTAACAGACCCCCATTCACCGACATTAAATTATCATCAATGCTTTCCAGATCTAAATACCACATCGATCACAAACACAAACAAAACTCACCGCGAGCATGAACAAACGAGATCTGTAAAAGGTCGATCTAAAAAAAATTTGTTCCTGAAGATTTGCCCCTTGAGAACCGAGGAAGGGGGACTTACCGGCCCTTCCAACCCCCACATAGACTTTACTGTAAAGGTCGATTCGCGGACTACATTACATCAGGATCAGGGTTGAGGGGAGAGCAATGCAAAAGACGAAATGAAAATATATAAAAAGTGATGGTAGAAAGAAATCAATTTATGCTGACGTACATGAGGCTGTAGCGAATAGAATCAAGGGGTGAGTTTTTTCCCCCACAATTATAAAGGAAAATACGTGTTGTTGGAGCGAATTTCCTCCCCCCCAAAAAAAAAAAAAAAAAAAAATCTTATTTATACTGTAACAAATAACTGAGACATATTGCTGGCAAAGTGTAAATCTCTAATTAAACTTTACATGATAATCCATGGCTATATGCTTCCTTAAACTATTTATTGAGGGAATCGAACAGAGAAGCGGAAAAAGTCTTCTTTTCTCTGGGAAAATATCAGTTATAGTCAGTGTTCCAAGTGCACTGCATCAGGGCAAAAGATATAAAGATGTACAGTTTTCAGGCCGAAACACTGAAAAGTTCTTTTTCCACTTTTCCCATATCCGTGTGGCTGAAACATTGAAGTTCTTTTCAACTATAATGGAGTTTGGACTGAAAATATCTGACACGAACTCAATTGTCCAGTTCGTGATTTTAGTTCACGAAGTGCAATGAGACTTCCTCATATATCCTTTTCTACAAGGAAAAAGAGAGATGAAGATGGAGGAGTAACAGACTCAATGGGGACGGCCAGAAACCTCTAGCATGTGATATTGGCCCATCCACTAAAAGAGTCATCAAGACCTTTTCCTGTAAGTGGCAAGCTTTAGCCAGCACACGTATGTAATCTCTTTATGCAAATGGGACCAGAAAGCTTCTCTCTGGAACAAAGTCTGAAGAAAAGAGGCCACATATCATAGTGGAAGGACAGAAATTGTACCGTTTCTACTCGTGTTACTGCATCTTTGGTCCCTTACTTACAGATGGCCGAGGTAGAAGAAAGTCCACATCATGGCCATTCTCGCTTGGCTTCCGCCAAAATTGATGTCTCACCAGGTAAGAAATCGACTGGCTAGCTTCATGCGTGCTGTCAAGACCTGTTCAACTCAAATCTGAACCAATATTAAGGTTTGTTTGTTTGAAATCGCCGAAAATGGGGGATTTCTGACATTGTCTGGAAACCCAAGCTGATTTTGTAAAAAGATTCAAGAATCCCTTTGTTTGTTTGGGGGTGAATTCTTATGTGGATTCAAGAACCCACAAAAATTCATGTTTGTTTGGTAGTATCAAATAGGTCCATATTCAAGAATCCATGGTTGTTTGTCCCTTGATTCCAACTTGGATTTTGTTGAAAAGAACACCACGGTGAATATAAGATACTGGTCAGCATAGCAAAATCAACAGGCTATTAAATTGGACTTCAATTTTCAAAGAGGTAAGCTGACCGAAAATAGCCAACGGCTAGTTGGCTACAAAATTATTTCCCAACGGCTAGTTTGGGGTCAAATTAATTTCCCAACAACTATCATGTCCAATACTGAGTCCATATAAACCCATTGTACACAGCAGTTCTTGAACCAAAAACTGGAGCAAATTTTTTACAATTTGAAGAAGGAATATGTCCTCTTCCACAAATGTCAGCTGGGAGTCTCCACTGCCTACATCTTCCCAGATGCCACCGTGGATCAAGTGCCCACTAAGAAAATTGATCTTTTTCATTGCAGACGAACTTATAGAGAAAATATGATCAATTTTGGGGTGATTTGAGAGAGCGAGGAGACAAGAAGAGAAGGGTTTGTGAATCAGAGGTGGGGATTTTTGTAAGCATTTTTCCAAGAAAATTTTCCTCAGCGCTTTCTCAGATCCCAGAGCAGCGGCGAGAGACCACAAGAAAGCCCTGAAATTGCACCTCCATGACAAAAAAAATAATAAAGAAAGAGAAATGTCAGAAATCGGGTGAAACCGGCCCATTTTGGACGGATTTCGCAATCCGCATTTCGCCGACGTGTGCTGACATTATAAATCAAAAGCAAAACAAACAAGAGATTTAAGAATCCCAACCCCAAATCCACCACATGTCAGGGATATTTTTGAGGAATCCTTGCGAATTTGTGCAAATAAAAAGCCCCTAAATGATAAATCCTCTTGCACTTCTTTCACAAAAAAAAGTTGAGATTTTGAAGCTTATAAAGAAATGATTTCACAAGCCAACTCAAAAGCTCAACATTAGATTTGAGATGGGTGCATAGCATGTGTGCAAATTGACATTTCGGAGAGACATACAACAAAATAACCCAAGTAAAACTAAATTAATTTTAAACAATTGTATGTTAACTCTTTTTTTTTTTTGAGGAAAAAAAAAACGTGAGCCCAAGAAGCCCCCCGGCGTTCCATTAATAATTATTAACGAAGCATTCCAAGAATGAAGGCAAAAACAATGTAGAGCATACACATTTAAGCCTTTACCAAAAATTTAAAAAATTACAACAGAGGTTAATACTGAATCATCCGGCGCCATGTCCATGGCTCCCCCGTGAGCATATGTCGCTAAATCCAGTGTAACACAATCCTTTGTAGACCTTCGCTGACAATCTCCTTCCCACTCACTTTATCTTGTCCCGCACCAATAAAAAACCTATCATCGCAGGTGCGCTATCTCCACCGTCCAACCCTGATCAGCTCTCCAATCCTCGTCCGGTCTCATTCGGATCTAAAAGCTCTCTCCCAAGGCAGCAACTCAGCCTATCTAACCACCCCGGTTCAAATTACCTCTTTTCTTCTTATTGGGTTGATTGCCTTAGATCCATTGTGGGGAGAGGGAAATTGGCACAGAAAATCTTCAAACTCTTTCTGCAAATACCCATTGAATCCCTTGCCCTACAACGTTCAAAAAGAATTCCTCACCCAGAATCGGTCCATTGGATAGTAGGGATGGCGCCTTTTGAAAAAGCCGCTCCAGATCAAGGTGCACATTATTAGAAATTTCTCCATTAAAAAAAAATTTGTTTCCTGGCTCGGTCCATCCAGAGAAACCGCCCCCATTTAAAAATCCCTTCTTAAATGGGCCCTTACCCACCATAATTTATTTTCTTTTCAAAAGCTCTCGACCTACCACCAAGTCTATCCAGCGGTCCAAGATTTCTTGGCCCGTCCCCCTTTTCTTTGCTCTCAATTAATTTTGACCCAAGAATGGGGTCCAAACCCACTGATCTCTGGTGAGAGTGACTCCCACTAACCATCCCACTATCACAGGGATTCCCCATGATCATGATACCCTCAACCTCTAAAATCCAAAGCCCTCATCACCGTGTTTCGCTCAAAGGTTGTTCCTTATGTTGTCCCTCCTCCGGAGACGAGGCTCCTCCCAAATGAGGCATGTTTCCTAGTCTCAGCTGCTTCACGGACCTCTGAAACCCAGCTTGGATCCTCAGAATGAGTTCTCACAATGGGCCAGTCGCAGAGCCATATCTTGATAATGTCAGTCCGGAGGACTATGTCGTCGGCCCTGCCATCACCGACGCTGGCTGGTTCAACCCCACACGATGACCTTCCTCAATCACTGTATCTCTCCTTAAATTCTCTCGATCTGGTCCTAAAGCGCATTGCCTAGCTACGTGTCACAGCCGTCTGCAGGCGAAACAGATGACGCCGGTGGGGCACGTCACCTTCCAGTGTCCAAGGAGGCCACAAAGGTGGCACCCTGAGCTCATCCAACCACGAACTGCTACCTTTATGAGACCTGGGCCCTGCTCACAGGTCACCGCCTGCCATCTCTGTCTCTCTGCCGTCCGGCGAGAGACATCGGACCATCATCCCTGACCGTCATGCGAAGGAGATGAAAACCCAGAGTGTCCCGCAGACCCCCATAACACCACCATGTTTGAATACCCTCAAAATTGAGGCAGGACTCTGATCGAACAACTTACTTATTATCAAGATACAAAATACAATTACATGCATATGAGTTTTATGGTGTTTGGTTGGTAATATAAAGTTGTAAGTGAGAAAATGTATTGTGTTTTATAGTATTTGGTTGTCGAAATGTGTAAGTCGTAAGTAGAAAAGTTTACCACAAAATTAACTATTTGGTGATTTAAAAAGTTTTAATATTACAAATAAATACTAAAAATGCTAAATATTAAAAAAATAATATTAACATAAAAAATAATACAAATTTGCATGACCACAAAATTAATTGTAATTGAACTGTGAGTGGTAATTGGATTGCAAGTGAGTGGTAATTGAGTCGCGTAAGTCTTTTACGAATTACGGTCCAAACAAACGTCGTAGTTGTAATTGGGTTGTAAGTCATTTACGAATTACAGACTTTTACGACGAAACAAACAGCCCCATAACCATGAGCAATCCTCTCTTTGTTTAAACCTATATAAAACCAAATACTAATCAAACTATTATAGAAAACCAAAATTACTAGGATCCTATGCTTAGAGGATTCTACATTATAACTAATTACCTATTATATCTATCCAATCTTATGTATACAGGAATTTGTTTTATCTAGTTCTTATTATTGTGGGGAGTAGCCTGCCTACCCTAGTATTTAGCCTTGATATTTCTATTAACAAATAGGGTTTGTATGGTGTACAAAAAGCAAAAACCATGTGATTCCAGCACTAAAGGAAAAGTTGCATCTAGACCTTTAAATGAATTCATGAGCCAAGAGACTCCCAGAGAGTTCAGGTATAGCCTGAGTGTGAGTGGTGCAAATATGAAACAAAACAAAGCTCAAAGTAAGCTAGGAGCCAAAAAATGATCGGTATTCATGACTTTTGTCCGCATCGGATGATGTGAACATGCCACTAGCTAGCTTTCATAAAGGATATCACTATCATCACCATCATCATAAGACCTCAGGTATCGGACTCGTTTCATGCTAGGACACTGGTATTCTAATGTTTAAGGTTTTCCCCCCTCTTTCTTTGTTCTTATTTTTATTTTTTTCAATTTTCTATCTGCTAGCATGTGGCTGCAATGGCCAAGCATCTACAGGGTTGGTCCTGAACTCAATTGTCACCATC
Source organism: Agave tequilana (assembly GCA_038442645.1). Lineage (NCBI taxonomy): Eukaryota > Viridiplantae > Streptophyta > Magnoliopsida > Asparagales > Asparagaceae > Agave > Agave tequilana. The sequence continues at coordinate 34,880 of JAVJIF010016124.1, forward strand.
CACGATAAGGGCACCCCAAGGATTTTTTTTTCTTTTCTTGAAGGACCAGCATCTACCCAAGTGATTACAGTAATAATCCACCTGTTTTTGTATTTTAGAATCAAGAAAACTTAAAAAAAGCTCAAATTCATACCTCGCACATGTTCACCAATCATTGTGCCAAAGGAGTTGTTGGAGATGCTTCAGACAAACCGTAGAAGAGACATGAAGTAAGCTATGACAAATTGTCCGTGGGCCAAATTCTGAACACAAAAATGCAGACTGAACTTAACAATTTTGTTTCCAGACTTCAGCTGTCTCTTGAGAGCTCAAAGCGACTGCTCGAGGTAGTAGCATTGCTGAAAATGGATTAAAGCATAAATTTATCATCATCTTGACAAAGACAGATTGAAACAAGGTTGCAGATTTATCTCACTCGTATCAAAGCCTCCAAATGTAATAGTCTTTCTACATTGTTCCCCGATGGCCTTCTTCCCTAGAATGAAACATCAGAGACAACAAAATACATCAGTGTGTCATGCTTCAGACAAAAATATGACTAAAAAAGATTTACAGACATTTGGGTAATCAAGGTCTAGCTTATCTTAGAATTGACTAATAAAATTTAAGAGTCCAGGGGAGTTCAAAGCCAGGACTCAAAGAAGGTAGCATTGCTGATCAACAGATTAATTATAAATCTACCATCACCTCCCACTTGTATCAAACCTGCCAAAAAATATAGTACTGTATCTACCTTGTGGTTCTCTAACCGTCTTCTTCCCAAGATAAAGTGACATAGACAAAATAAAACACAAGGAAACAAATGGATTAATCATAAAAGTCATCGTTGCATCCACAAAGAACAGAATTATATCAGAGCACAGATTCATCACACCTGTATCAAATCCATCAAACAATGTAATACTGCATCAAGCATGTTGTTCCCCAAGCGTCTTCTGCCCTAGGACGAAGCAACATAGACAATAAAACACAAAAGCGTCATACTTCAAACAAATACTTAAAAAAACAAAACAGACATTTAGGTAGCATCAATTATGTTGTTTTTGTGTCAGCATTAGCAAATAATTGTTTTCCCTAAAGATAGCAAGGAGTAATAGCAGAAGAAGAGACGTATGTTTGTACAATGGGAGATTTAGACAGCAGCACTCGCTTTTCTTCTCTGGGCATTATAAAATGGTTATTGCTTTTAATGTGGCTTCCAGACTTTAAAACTAGATCCTGAGCTCCAATATCATCTTAGATTGCAATGTTGTGTCTGACATCAATTTGGAATGAATATTAATAGCTTGCCCTGATCAAGATATCCAAAGGAAAAAAAATAGAAGCCTTGGTGTGACATCTCCTTTTCTTTTCCCATTAGTCATTTTGCGGGTAACATAGTTTAATCTTCTTCCCTCAAAAAAATAAAGAATGTCCAACTCCAAAATGGTGGTACTTCAGTAAGCAAATGTAACCATAACTACATAAGTCTGCGACCCACTTAGCCACTTGTTATTTGTTACGATTTCCACAATTGTTCAGCGAACATAACCATGTATCACAATAGCATATCTGCAACTAGCATGCACTTATTGTAAATGATAGGTAGCACTTGGATCTCTTTCAAAAACTAGTATCGATCAATTTTGAAAAGAGATTGTTCTTCTCAGTAGTCACAAATACCCAGGTATTCCTCCAATTCAAACTGTCATACAAGAGCAAAAAGCAAGTTATCAGATATATTCAAGCCAAAATCAACATATGTAAGGTAATATTGGACACAATGAAATACATGAGATCAATGTGTATAACTAAATATGCAATAACTTACAGAAAGAAAGTCCACTATTTTAAAGTGGACAAACCCACACAAAAACAGGAAGCAACCAAATACTAGGTAAAGACATCCATAAGATACTTGAAAACAAAACAAGAACCTGAGGAGAATTGATAAACATGCGAGTTTGTGACAAGAGTTCAGTAGTTCAAGCATTACCACAACATTGCTAGACGTATATTGGAAGGAGGTGGGAGGGACCCACCTAATACTCAAAAAGAAAAATCCTGAATAAAAAGTTCCTCCACCCCAACAAAACAGGAGAGAAAGTCTCTTTCACAATGTCGGTGGTGCAATTCTTGAACTTCTGATCGCTTTGCAGCAAGTCATATGTCTTCAAGTTACTCTAAATATCCATAAGATTCATGAGGTTATTTATACTTAACTCACCAAGGTATCTTCACTGGTAGGAAACAAGTGACTCCTAAATATATGTTTTCCTCACAACTACTTGTAAATTTATGCAATTAAGCAATCACTGTGCCACATTCAAGTGTTTCAAAACAAGCCGAGTATCATAACTTACAAAATTTCTCCCATGAAGTTTTTTCTGATAAAAGGATAAGTCACATTATTAGAGTTTGAAGCAAAGTAAAAGGACAAAGGTTGCCAGGACATTTATCATCTGATGTAGCACAAGCAAAGAGACTCTGAAAGAAGCCTGGCTCACATCAGCCAAGACTTTGGTTATGGTTAACAGCAAGGAAGGCAAGCAAACCAGTTTATTAGAGGGGACTGCAGCAAGGGGATCCCTTACACCCCTCTCGTATTTGTCCTTGCTCCTAATGGGCATTAAAAAACATGATTCTTAACTGTAAGAGAAGGGGGTTGATTGAGGGCCTAAGGGCTAAACAATTAACAACACTGTTATAGACCTCTAGTGATGTTGATGACACCATTTTGTTCAGCAAGGCTGATGGGAAATTGAACGGTCCAGATTTAGCAGAATTTAGGATTTATTTAAATTTAAATTTGATAAGATTTGGTTAAGATTTGATTTATTTGAATTAGATTTGAGTAGATTTAAGTTTATCAATAATTATATGTATGATACACGTATTGTAGGCTATATAGCTATGTACTGAATTTTGAAGGTAACGATGAATTTATCAAAGTTTGTTTCTTTATTAAAATTCGTGTGTTTTAATTTAATCTCATGGATTGAATCGAATCAGGCGGTGAAACCAAGATTCGGGTTGCGATCTGTGATAATATCATTACCCCAAATCTCGTTCTTCCCCAATTCCACCAAAATGCCACCACAAACCCTGAAATCACCCTCTGTCCCACATCAATTTGATATCAGAGATGAAATTCCTGATTAAAAAAACTAGATTTAAATCTTCCCCTTCCTCCTTCTTTCTTTTCTTTATTTGTCAGAAAATTGAAAAAAAAAAAAGAAAAAAAGAAAGAAAGAATAAAAAATTTAAAAATTAAAATTTCCGTGAACAATACCACTACTGTTCATCGGCTTCATCCCTCTCCCCATGAGCCCAAGCCCGTGGGTTCCTCTGCCTCCATCTTTCCTCACTTTTGTCATCGTTTCGCCCTCGACGCCTCCTTGCCGATGAGATCACCACCCGATCTCACCATCGTTGCACTTTGCCGCCGCCGACAACACTCACTGATTCCACATGCATATCCTCATCTTCGCCACAAGACCTTGCCGGAGCTTTTCCCCTTCCTTTGACCTCCGCTGACTTCGTCAGGGCCCTCCCACTCCACCACTGCCCTTGTTAAAGCTTCCCCACCCTTTGTCGACCTTCGTCGCCTTCGAGAACACCCTAGACTCTTTCGATGCCTCGCCACATCTCGTCTTTGTTGTCGCCAGATGTCACTGGACGCTTCCTCGTCTTCCAATCTGCCGCTGCCCACCTCGCCAACCTCCACCGCCGCCAGATCCAGCCCCGCCATCAAGGACCTGCAAGCCCTATCTGCAAACAGATCGGAGAAGGAAAGAAGGTAATTGGGTTGAGGGTTTTGAATTCTCAAACCCGCTCCTGTAACCTGATTATAACGAGTTTAAGTCAGGTCGGATCCATTTCCCCGCACGAAACCGACCCGACCCAGATCTGCTCTGAGCCGAGCTGAAGGACCGAAGCCGAGCCGCCATTGGCGTTGACTCAAGCTGAGCCAACCAACTCAGTCGAGCTGATCAGTCAAGCCGAGCCGACTTCTTGGCTCAAGTTGCTGCTCGATTGAGCCGCATTGTTCTCGGCTCAAGCCGCAGCTCGCTTGAGCCAGATCAGATTCTATAGCAGCACAGTCACAATCCAGAGTTTGTTTCAGACCCGTTTGAAGTCCGATTCGAGTTCTGTCAGAAGCGTTGAATCCGTAACTGAGTCCTAGAGTACTAGAAGGAGTTCACAGCATTGAACAGCAGATTTGACCTCCACAAGCTCGTGTTTGGTGTCAGTACTGTTTCTGCACCAAAAGATCAGCGTTTCGACCCCGTTTTCAGCCTGAATCGAGCCCAATTCGAGCCATTGAGATTCTTGGGATAATTTCTGAGCTTCTGCACTGAATTTATTTTATGAGTTTTTACTTTTGTGGTCGATATATCCATATTGAGGGTGATCCAAAGCAAGTGGAGAATGATATGTATGATGATGTCTCGATTTTTTGGGTTTTTATGACTTTTATGGTTACAAAGCCTGGGAAGCAATCTTGAAGTTTTCTTCATTTACTTTGTACTATCTGAGCAAAAGTGTCGTTATACCCGAATGAAGTTGGTAGAAAAGCCATATCATTGGGTAGAGGAAAATTATAAGTTCTGTCGATATTGGTCTAGCTTGTAAAATCTTTTTCGTACTCGGTATGCTCCACACCTCCTTTATGCATTTGAGGCAGATTGCAAAGAGCCTAATGTTGAGCATGAGCTCGATCTCGAGAAGTCATAACTTAGCGATCTAGTCGCTGAATGTAAGAAGGTCCTAATTAGCATGGGAAAGCTCTTAGCAAGTTATGCTGCAAATGTTGATTGAGATTCAGAGCCTCCATGCTTCGTCGAGCCAGATATTATTGATGATCCAGAGCCAGAGCCAAAAGTTGTTAAAGATACAAAACCAGAACCATAGCCATAAGTGGAAGAGCCAAGGCTAGAAGTTGTTACTGAGTTGGTGCTTGCAAGAAGAGATTTTCTCATAACCTATAGAACTTGAAGAGCTTCCTATTGATACTCTTGTAAATCTTTCAACAGAGCTTACCATAGAGCTATTTTCGTCAGTTATGATATTTTTCTCATTATCTTTGAGATCGCCTAACATCTACGACCATTGCAGATCTTTTTACAGAAGACAGGAGCACAGGAGATCAGGTTACTCAAGGTACAAAGTGCAGTCAATTCAATTTTTATCATGGATAATTCACATTTATCTGTTCCCTGTAATTGGCACGACCTACTATCCCTCACAGCTGGTTTATCACGAAAATCAGTTCCATCTCCACCACTTTGATTCTGATGCATCAATGTTGATTCTTTGACCATCATCTTAGCCTGATTGAAGATTCGTGATGTGACTCAGTTTCACTCAGTTATGCTTACCTTGTATCTACCACCACATTCATCGGGAATGAATGTTTTTATGCCAGGGAGAATTATAGGGGAATCGAACGGTCCAAATTTAGCAGGATTTCGGATTTATTTAAATTTAAATTTGATAAAATTTAGGTTTATTTTTTAAATTTGAGTTTATTAATAATTGCACGCATGGTACACATATTGTAAGTTATATATAGCCATGTACTGAATTTCGAAGGTAATGATGAATTGATTGAAATTTATTTCCCTATAGAAATTTGTGTGTTTTGGTTTAATCTCATGAATTAAATCGAATCAGGCGATCCGGGTTGCCATCCATGATCGTATCATTACCTCAAATCCATGTTCTTCCTCAATTCCAACAAAATCCCACTACAAACCCTAGAATCACCCTCCATCCCACATCAAAGGCTAATGACAGCCAAGTGATCATGTTGAAATGGGTCTTGCACTATTTTGAGATGTGATCTAGTCTGGAGATTAATTTTCATGAGAATTCCCTTACTTGGGTTGAGCAGCAGCCTAATGTCGTCTCATCGTGATAATTTTCAACTATCCAATTGAAGATTTCTTCACTTAATATCTAGGGTTACCTCTCTGACTAATCAATCTAAGGATAGGGGGTTAAAGACCTCTAATTGATTAAATTTAAAAGAGATTGGTTGAATGGAAGGCTAACCGATTTCTCTTGCATGAAGGATAACTTTGCTCGACTTAGTCCTGAGTTCTATCCCGATCCATTTTCTCTCTTGGTTCCTTATGTCTAAATGTGTGGGAAAGAGTAATAATAAAATTGATGCCAATTTCTATAACATGGAAGCCACAAAGAGAAAGGAGGGGGCAAGCATGCAAAAGGACCTCAGTTGTCTCGGGATTTTAAACCTCACCTACTTCAATATTTTCTTGTTACTCAAATAGTGATGGAAACTTTTCTCATTAAATGAGAAAGATGATTGAGCCTTGTTAAACCAGTTGAAGAAGAAACTAATAATTATGCATGTTATTGATAAGGGTAACATCTAAATATATAAACAATACAGTTACATAATAAAAAAACCCTAATCTTAGTATAATTAGTGTTAGATAATCTTAATCCTAATACTATTTTTTAACTCCCCCTCGCAAACTCACGATGGATGAAAATTTGGGAGTCGTCATGAAGAAAAATAGAAAATAAAAATCTGAAAAATAGCTGCTTGAGTCTGAAAGTTAATGTCGCTCTTGTGAGGCGTTCTTTGAAGACTAATCACCGAAAAACTTGTATATTAAACATCTCACAAAATCATGATGTATAAACCATCGAGAGTTTAGAAGAGTGCGGATGATGAGCTGATATATCGGAAGGTTGAGGATATTTTGTGAAGGAGAAGATTGATTCTAATCGATAACGGAACACTTTCTAAATGTTAACCTAAATCTCTTTCGTGCGTCGCAAGGCAGACTTTGAATCTTTATGCCTTTATAAAATACACACGGTGAAAGCCCATAATGTCTCTTTAGCTTGAAACTAGGAGAACACTGACATAGTGCAAAATCTATTTATGAAAAATAATAGTCAAAAAAGAGAAGATAGATGGGTTTAGAGAGCTCCCTAAGCTCAGAAAAAAGGAGGTTTTAAGGGATGATCAAACTCAATAGAAAAAGAGAAAACTGATCGAACGAGAGATGGTCGCTAAATTTGTGATGTTGGTAATCGTGTGTAACCCATGAAGTTGAACTCATAGAAGTTGAAGTCGAAGACACTGTCGTGATGACAAACAAGTAGAGAAACTTATAAGAGAGAAGGTTTTGATAAGACACAAAGCAAAAAAGTGGCCCATCGTTGGGCATGTGCTACATGAGCGCGGCCTGGGGCAGATGGGTGAACAATTTGCTGACCTTGAGCATTCGTTCATTTGATGGCAAGAGAGCACATTTACTGCTCCATTCATCTTAAATTCGGGTTCGAAAATTACCATGTGGATCAAGCTAAAACTAACAAAACGAGAAAAAGATTGGTGGATGTGTCGTGCATAAGCAAAGGTTTATCATCAGTGGTTTGCCCGAAATCTATAATGTGTGTAACCGTTAGTGGCTATACAATCAAAAATGAACATCATCTAAGCAATCATTTGTGATTGATTTTTTCAGGAAAGAAGGTGGGATAGTTAGGCACTTTCAGTGCCATTAAAGAAAAACCCAACTAAACAAAATTATACAAGAAGTATGATATACCCATAATCATCATAAATATTAAAATACAAATATGCAACAAATTCAAAGAGGATATCAACAGGATGAGCTGAAGGATATCTACGTCATCTGCCTTCAACTTGCATTGGGCTTATTAAGGATACTAGGGCATTAGCTTACAGTGAATGAGGGCACGAGTTTTTGGTATTTAGTTTGAAATCATAATAACCCAACTCTGAAAAGTACTATAGTCAGTCGGGATCTTTATCTGTCATTTCAACAAAAATACACTGATTTTCCCCCCAGTAAATGTTGGTTGATCTGTGTTATTTACTAAAACATGGAGATCAATTATATTGACAAAACAAATTAAATTAACTTCTTAACATGCTACTACAAAACTAAAACAGTATATTAAATCTAGCATGGGAAATGCAATCGCGTAGTCGCTGTCCTAAAAAATCAAAAGCCCGTCTCCTTACCCAGACGTTTGTTCGACTTTGTCCAATAGCGGTAAAAGAATCCTCAGAATTACCAGCACTCGGCCTAGGACAGTAGGTTGAGGCTCTTACTCAGACAGAGAATTGTTGCCCCAAAATTGAAAAAATTGAAAAAATTTAACAGTGGGAGAACGAAGAATGTAGTTGTATATCTCAGTTTTCTTCTTGTCTAAGAATTAACGGAGAGAGACTCTATTTATAGGCACATAGCCCTACTCGTTACTAAGCCCCCACACAAATCAAGCGTACGTTCAGATTTGTTGCAATTAATTTGCCACAACTCCGCACGTTCACAAATCTACTTTTACCGGGTCAAAATAGTAGTTGTGAAGTGCTCGGGAGAGTGAGACAGAGCTCGGTAACATTCTGAGTCCAAGTGCTCAGGATGATCCCGAGTCCAAGTGCTCGGGGTCTACTTCGAGGTCACTCCGAGTCCAAGTTTCGAGGATGATTCCAAAGTCAAGTGTTCGGGAAAAATTCCGAGTCCAAGTACTCGGGTCATTTCGCCTAAAAGCTCGGAGTTAGCTCCGAAAGACAAAAAAAATTCAAAATGTAGCAGGTCCAATAACTCCTTAAACAGAGCAACATTCGTGTTCACAGGTCGTGGGTGTGCGCCGCCCAGACCCGGCCCGGTTCGGCGCGTGTGTGGGGAGTGTGGCTCATGGTCTAATACTCATAACAATAAGTTTAGGAAGAGTTGGTGTATATACCACTCAAACTTCTTTGGCCTATCCAATGTGGACGGAATATCAAAGGCAAATAGAGGAAAACTCAAGTTTTACCTTCAAAATCAAATACACATCTAATAGTAAATACTAGTAGTTATGATCAAGACAAAATGCAAGCTAACCTCAAAAAAAATTAGCTTAAACTACTTGCCTATGACTTGAAGACTGAGGCAAATATAAAATTTCTCTAGTTGAGTTCCTCACAATTCAAGTTACTTTTAACGTGTGAACCTTCTAATATGTTCTCAAAATTTGTAAATCCAAATTTTTGGCGAAAACATTAAATTATACCAAACATGGCAGAAAATAAGCAAATGAAATTGAAAAGAAAAAGAACTCACAAGATAATGGATAATTAGAGGATGAAGCAGTAAAATAAAAGGGGGGATTTCTAGAAAAGGATCGGCCGTTTGTACGTACCCTAGGGCTCCACTTCTGACTTCTGTGGAGGAAAAGGATGGCCTCTTGACGCTCGAATGGTGTTTGTTTTTTTGGCTCCTGTGAATACGAACGAGATTGGCGCTTGAGAGTTTTAAGATCTCGGTGGTCAGCGGAATTTAATTTTATTAATTTTTTTAAAATAGAAAGCCCTTGGGCTAAAATAATAACTATCGTGGTGGCCGGAGAACCCTTGACAAAAAGAGGAAAACACGCTGAAAGTAACCAAGGGTCTCTTTAGTTATCGTAATTAGCCGTAATTTATAAGTCATAATTGGTAAAGCCTTTTACAGTTATAAATGAGTTACATGCATGTAAATTTTACGATATTTGGTTAGTAATATAAAGTTATAAGTGGGAAAGTGTATTGTGTTTTACGGTATTTATTTGTCATAATGTGTAAGTCGTAAATAGAAAAGTTAATCTAATTTGGTGATTTAAAAAGTTTAATATTGTAAATAAATATTAAAAGATGCTAAATATTAAAAGTTTTAATAGTTTTTTTTGTTTCTTCAATAATGTGCTTGGTTGTGTTTAAGCTTCTCTAAAACTATTTCTGAGCAGTGAATGATTGAGATGTATTAAGCACTTCTGTACAACTTTTAAGCTTGAATTTCTGAAGATTTAGATGGTACATTTCTGATTGTGGTTGTATTAAATAACTAACTGTAGACTACTGATATCTTTATAAATCTATACATATATCAATTTATTTTGGAGTGATATTGAAAATCTATCAGCATAGGAGCACTTTAAGATAGTCTATTAAATTCAAATTATCACAAAAGAACTCAATACTTATAATATTGAAACGGATAGGAATTCATTCATTCCTATGCCAAATAGTTTCTTTTAAGCATTGTTACAAACACGTAAGCATCAATATTGACAATTGTTCTTATGCAACAATAAGATCTAATTACAACTACAACATTCACACATACATCAAATTTCAAAAATTTTAATAGATCTCCCACAAGTTTAACTTTCTCAATCTTTTTCAAAACATCTCCTTTCTATCTTTCTAGAGAGACTTTTTATTATCTCTTTTGTGATCCTTAAGTATTCATCTTCTGGAAATCAATGAAAGAAACGACATCAAATCTTTTCATTTGAAATGAAATTTGCACACCCATAAAATCTATTACTTCTGCTATTCTCCTTGTAACACGTAAAATCTTTAACCTTCAAACCACATTGACACCTTGGATGATGGTTGTTCACTGATGCAGAGCAAAATTCGAACCTGTAAGGAATTTTTAGCTAGAAAATAGAGAAGAGGGACGATTCTGAAACAAAAAGTAACCGGATTTTTAAGTTAGGAAAATAAAGAAAAGGGACGAGTGCTGAGATAGAAATGGAGAAGAGTAGATGATTTTTAAGATAGAAAAATGGAGAAAAGTAATGGGTTTGAGACAGAAATGGAGAAGAGTATATGAGTTTTCAAGAAAAAAAATAGAGTAAGAGAGATGGTTCTGAGACAGAAATGGAGAAGAGTAGATGGGTTTTTAAGGGCATCTCCAATCACCCCCTCCATTTTGGAGTGTACTTTCACTCCAAAATGGAGTGTTCAACCAAAACTCCTCCAACCCATCACTCCATTTTTCACTTCAAATAGCATATTCCTTATATATTTTATTATTATTGCTTTTAATATTATATTAAAATACTATTAATACTACTAAACTAATAATAATTTAAAATAAAAAAATAAATCAAAATTTTGATTGGCACCCGGCAAAATGCCGGGTGCTACAGTGCCACGCCATTTCTGGCGTGGCACTGTAGCACCCGGCATTTTGCCGGGTGCTTTTGGCGCCCGATTGGAGAAGAAAATAATCCAACCCACGCCAAAATTGGCGTGGGTTGGAGATGGCCTAAGAAAGAAAAACAGAAAAGAGGGATGGATTTTGAGACAGAAATGGAGAAAAGGAGATGGGTTTTTAAGATTGGAAAAAATAGCGAAGCGAGATGGGTTCTGAGACAAAAATAGAAAAGATGAGATGAGTTTTTAAAAGAGAAAAATGGAGAGGAGGTGGGTTCAGAGAAATGAGCTTTCAAGAGGAGAGAGGAGAAGAGGAGTGGCTGCATAAAGAGAGAAGAGGGGAAAATTTAGACCATTGATGATTGGACCGTTATAAGAGTATTACAGGGCTTTTAAAAGATAATCAATAAAATATAACAGAGAAATAAAAAATATACCCTTTAAGTTTCTTTAACTAATGAGATAGTAACGTTGCTTTTAAATGATTGGAAGATAAATTAGCAATTCAGATAATTTTGAGAGTAAATTACTAAACATAGAAGATTTGAGGGATATATATATGAAAAACCCTTCTGCCTTTGCCTTCTCTGGCCCCGTTCCCCTCTTCGAAACCCTAGCGCCTCCCCCAACCCCCCCCCCCCCTCCCCCCCCCCCTCCCTCAATCAAAACCCTAATTTAACCACTACTGCTTCGATCCAATCGAATCCTCATCAAACATGTCGAGTGCTCTGGACATGTCCCTCGACGATATCATCAAGAACAACAAGAAGTCCACCACCGACTCCAACCCCCGGTCTAGGGGCAAGTTCTCCGGCGGCGGAGCCGGCGGTGGCGGTGGCCCTGGTCCAACCCGCCGGTTCAACAACCGCTCCGCGAATCGATCCAACCCCTACTCTTCTGTTCCCAAGGTAAATACACGATGTTTCGGGTTTGTCCTCCCCAATCCGAAGCCTCTCCTGTCTCGATCTGCTAGATCTCTGTGATTTATGATCTGTTGTCGGATCCAGGCGCCGGACTCCACGTGGCAGCACGACTTGTACTCGGATCAGGTTCCAGGGGCGGCGGGAGCTTATCCTGGTCCAGCGGGCGGCAGGGCTTCGGCGATAGAGACAGGGACCAAGCTCTACATCTCCAATTTGGATTATGGAGTCTCAAATGAGGACATTAAGGTTGTTACTCAATTCTGTTTACTTTAATTTGTTTCATTCATTAAAATTTCAGTATGTTACTTATAGATCTATATCATAACTCTGAAGAACATAATAATATCAGCTTTATGCTTATTGCTTTATTTTCCAGTAGAACAAAGGCAATAATCTGAGTGGTCGAACATTTTCCATCAAAATGTTGTCAGCTTTGAACAAATTGGTTTATTCAGTTAGAAATTTCACAACTGTAGTTCAATTGAATTAGAATCTGGATCATCAAGACACCTTATTGGATCATCAAGACAATTTACTCCAGCATCTTTTTCACACAATTTAGTTAATGAGCTTGCACTTTCTGTTGTAGTGAATTAGAAGGATGAGTTTCTTAACGAAGTAGGTTACTATATGTTGAAGTTATGGAGCCTGATTGCCGACCTTGACGGAGAATCGCTCTTGGAGAAGTACTATGTAAGAAAAATTGCGAGGCCCAGTCGCACTGGGAGTTAGAAAGTTGGGAAGTCCATCTTGGGTGACTCAGTGGCGGGGCCTCAGGACGAGTCTCTCAAGGACTGGACTACCTCGTTGACTTCCCGAGTAAAGACGTACTACAAGCGAATACGGGCGAGCTTAGAGTTTCAGATGGAGGCATGTTCAAGTGTTTGGGGGATCACTCGAAGTCTCGAGAAGAGCACTTCGAGCGAAAGAACAGAGGAACATCCCTGAGGCGTAGCTAATGGGGTCTAGCTTGGAAGCTTCGCGGTAAAGGAAACTCGAGCCACGCGTCAAGACAATTTAGGAATGTTACAACTTGTAACCCTAATTTCTCTATAAAAAGAGATGCACTGTAATCAGGGTATGTGGTGAAAACTTAGAGTTATTGTAAACAACGGTTGTGAGGTTTCTTTATCTCCCAGTAATCTTTCGATAATAGTGGATTTGTGAGCGACTATGGTTTTTCCTGTTTTGTGTTTTTCACGTAATTTCTGGTGTTATCTGTGTGTTGTCTTTTGATTATCTATGATCTTGTTTCTCTTTTGATCCGATATGTTCTTATTCATTGTCATCGTGAAAGCCCTTACCCCCAACAACTGGTATCTAAGCTTTGGTTTGAGATGGCGGATGAAGGAAAGATCAGAGTTGAAAGATTCAAAGACGTGAACTTGGGTTCTGGAAGATGCAGATCGAAGACTATCTATGCCAAAAAGATCTCTATCTTTCTCTCGGCAAAAAGATCCACAAGGTGAAGTTCGATGGTGAGTGGGAGATTATAGATCGGAAAGCCTTAGGGGCGATCCGATTGTCCCTGGCATCAACAGTTGCCTTCAACGTCTTAGGGAAAAGACGACCAAAGACTTATTGGCGGCGCTATCGAAAATGTACGAGAAACTCAACGTTAAAAATGGTATTCTTAATGAAGTTGTTCAACCTAAAGATGGCTGACAGTGAAAGCGTTGTTGGGCATCTCAACGAAAGCTGTCGGCCAGTTCGAATCGGTTGAGATCAATTTCGAAGACGATATCAGAGTGCTGGTTCTGTTGTCCTCCAGTCTGTCGGAGGCCTAGATGGTCTCGTGATGGTGGTGAGCAATTCCTGTGGGACATGAACCTTGAAGTTTGATGATGTGGTGGGTGTACTTCTTAGCGAAGAGACGCGCAAGAAGTCTTCGGGGTCGGCTGAGAAATCATGGAGTGCCCTGAGTGTCGATTAGAGGAGGTCTGGGAATAGAGATAAGAAAAAGAATGGGAGGTCGAAATCCAAATCAGGGAAAGGTACATCCAAGTCGAGGGGTGTGAGATGTAAGCGATGTGGTGAGATGGGACATATTCAGAAGGACTATAAGCAAATGAAGGATGGAGAAGACAAAGGCAAGGATAATGATTTCATGTATATCACGGAGAGTGATGGATCCGATGCCTTGATTCTCTCTTTGGCCGAGTTCAGTGAGTCATGAGTTATCGACTCCGGCACCTCTTTTCACGCCACTTTCTGACAATATATCTTTCTAAACTATGTGAAAGGTGGACTTGGGAAGGTGGACTTGGGAGATGATGAATCATGTGACATTGTCGGGAAAGGCGATGTGGTGGTAGTCTCTCAAATGGCTCGACACTGACGTTGAGGAACGTCAGACATGTACTGAAGCTGAAGAGAAATCTAATCTCTGTCGGAAAGCTTACGGACGGAGGGATGAAGACCACCTTCGATGGTGATGTATGCAAGATCACCAAAGGTGCCATAGTGATGGTCCACGGGAAGAAAGAAGGTACCCTCTATATGACGTCGGGTTTCGGGGCATTTCAGTTGCTTCGTCGAAAGCGGATGCCTGGGTGTGGCATCAGAGGCTTGGGCATATGAGCGAGAAGGGAATGAAGGTGATGCTCTCCAAGGATAAGCTGCCAGAGTTGAAGTCTGTTGAACTAGACCGCGTCTACGAGAAGAAGCAAGTCAGTTTCTCAACAGTGAGAAAGACTCGGCAGAGAAGTTGGAGTTATTACATACTGATGTCTGGGATAAGGCTCTAGTTCTCTCTATCGGGAGGCTTATTGTATTTCGATGATTCTAGTAGGAAGGTTTGGGTGTATTTCTTAAAACACAAGTCAGATGTGTTCGAGGTGTTTAAGAAATGGCTGGCCCAATTTAAGAATGAATCAGGTCGGAAGCTTAAGTTCTTGAAGTCTGACAACGAGGGCGAATTCTGTGATGGCAGATTCAAAGAGTTTTGCGCAAGTCGGAGAATTCGAAGAGTGACAGTTCTCAGAAACTCTCATCAAAACAGAGTGGCAAAGCACATGAACATGACTATTCTGGAGCGTGCCCGAAGCATGCGGATACATGCTGGTTTGCCCAAGCAGTTCTGGGCAGATGCAGTTAACACGACGATGTATCTGATCAACAGAGGACCCTCAGAAGTTTGCCTCTGAACTGTGGGATTCCCAAGGAGACATGAACCGGCAAAGAGGTAAACATGAATCACTTGTGTACATTTGATTGTATCTTTTATGTCCATATTGAGCTAAGTGACAGGAGCAAGTTGGACCTAAAGTCTAGGAGGTGCATCTTCATTGGATACAGAACCGATGAGTACGACTATCGGTTCTAGGATTCCGAGAATCACAAGATACTTAGGCACAAGGATATGATTTTCAAGGAGCAAAAGACTTACAAAGACTTGCAGACGGAGTGTAGCACTTTAGAAAATGATCTCGGAGTGGTGTCTCGGAGCACTCCCGAGCAGCAGGGTGCTGC
The DNA here is from genome assembly GCA_038442645.1 of Agave tequilana. Lineage (NCBI taxonomy): Eukaryota > Viridiplantae > Streptophyta > Magnoliopsida > Asparagales > Asparagaceae > Agave > Agave tequilana. The sequence continues at coordinate 50,234 of JAVJIF010016124.1, forward strand.
GGATTTGGAGTTTGTCGAACTTGAAAATGCTACCATGGACAAGACTCGGAACATTTTCGAGGGAAATGTGGAATCCTGAGTAGCGTCTCCGACCCTCCAAACTAAGCTGAGGCGCTCAACCAGGCAGACAAAGGCTCCAGAAAGATATTCTCCTGTCATACACTATATGTTATTGACTGAAAGTGGTGAGCCCGAGTATTATGAAGAGGCTTTACGGGTGAGAGCCAAGACTGAATGGGAGCTTGCTATAGTTGATGAGATAGCGTCTCTCATGGAGAACCATACATGAGATTTGGTTGAATTGCCAGGGAGCAAGCGTGTCTTGCATAACAATTGAGTTTACCGGCTGAAGGGGAGAATGATGGCATTAGGAGGTACAAGGCAAGGCTAGTTGAGCGAGAAGGTATTGACTTCAATTGAGATTATCTCATATTGTGAAACTTACTACCATTAGATATGTGCTAAATATTGTGGCAACAAAGGACTTACATCTGAACAGCTAGATGTGAAGACCACGTTCCTCTATGGCGATTTGGTGGAGGACATTTACATGTTACAGCCACATGAGTATATCATGACCGGGAAGGAGCAATTTGTTTGCAAGCCAAAGAAGAGACTTTATGGCTTGAAACATGCTCTAAGACAGTGGTATCTGAAGTTTGATATATGCATGATAAGTAGTGGTTTCACAAGGCTGGAAGCTGATCATTGTTGCTATTCCAAGTGGTTCGAGAATTTTTATGTCATGCTATTGTTGTACGTAGATATGCTTGTTGCTGGGTTCAGCATGAAGGAGAATGTGAATCTCAAGGCCAGGTTGGCAGAAGAATTCTCAATGAAGGACTTGGGTCATACAGGAAAATCTTGGAATGAGGATCAACAAAGAGAAAAGAGGTTGTTGAAAGTATAACAGACCAAGTATGTGAGAAGGTGCTGAAGAGGTTTAACATGGCAGATGCTAAACCTGTAAACATTTCACTCGGAGGTCACTTCAAGCTCTCAGAGGCACAAACCCTGACGACAGAAGATGAGAAGGCTCTCATGTCGGAGGTGCCATATGCATCAGCTGTGGGCAGTCTGATGTATGCTATGGTCTGCACGTGACTTGACATTGCTCAAGCGGTGAGAGTTGTCAGTAGATACACGAGCAACCGGGAAGGAGCACTGGAGAGCTGTAAAGTGGATTCTGAGATATCTGAAAGGGAGTTCAAATATGGTATTGTGTTATATGGCACAGACACTTAGCTTTTGGGATATGTTTACTCCGACTTTGCGGGTGATGTAGACAATCGAAAGAGTATCACTTGTTATGTCTTCACTTTAGGAAGTGGAGCTGTGAGCTGGGTGTCGAGACTGCAGAAGATAGTTGCTTTGTCGACGATGGAGGTCGAGTAGTGACAGAAGCTTGTAAGGAGCTGATATGGCTGAAGGATCTTTTGAAAGAGCTTGGGAAGGAGTAGGAGGCCCCATCACTGCACAATGATAGCCAGAGCGTGATTGACCTTTTAAATAATCTGGTCTATCACGACAGAACCAAACACATTAATGTGCGGTGCCACTTCATCCGCAAGCTACTGAAGGATTGTGTGTTCTCACTGCTGAAGATACACACGAGTCGAAATCTAGCAGATATGTTGATCAAGATGATCACGATGGAGAAGCTGAAAAGATGTTCAACTTCTGTGTCTTTAAGCCTGAGAATCTGAGCTTGAGTCGATCGGCGTCACTATTAGTCGGGAACGAGAGGAGAACGAGAGATGGGATGCTGTTGCCACGTCGACTCTCAGTTTCCAAGTGGGAGATTGTTAAAATTGTGGAGCTTGATTGCAGACCTTGACGGAGAATTGCCCTCGGAGAAGTATTATGCAAGAATTGCGAAGCTAGTCGCAGTGAGAGTTAGGAAGTCAGGAAGTTCATCCTGGGTGACTCGGAGAGGGCCTCTGGAAGAGTCTCGAGGATTGGACTACCTCGCTGACTCCCGAGTAAAGGCATATTATAGGCGAATATTGGCAAGGTTGGAGTTTTAGATGGAAGCATGTTCAAGTGCTCTGGGGATCACTCAGAGTCTCGGGAGGAGCACTTTGAGTGAAAGAACAGAGGAATATCCTCGAGGCCCATTAAGGCGCAACGAATACGGTCCAACGTGGAAGCTTCGCGATATAGGAAACTCAAGTCACGTGTCAGAGGCAATTTAGAAATGTCACAACTTATAACTTTAGTTTTCTCTATAAAAGGAGATGCCCTATAACTAGGGTATGTGGTGAAAACTTAAAGCTATTGTAAAGAGCGGTTGTGAGGTCTTCTTTATTTCCCTCTAATCTCTCGATAATAGTGGATTTGTGAGGGACTCCATAGTTTTTCTCTGTTTTGGATTTTTCACGTAATTTCTAGTGTTTTATGTGCGTTGTCTTTTGATTGATCTGCGATCTTGTTTCTCGCTTTTGATCTAATCTTGTTCATCGGCATCGTGAAAGCCCTTAGTGGGATTTATCTTCACACTAATTGCAACACTGTCTTTAACGACGGTATGTTGATTGCATGATCATGATATGTTCTTGCAGTCTCAAAAGACAAAAGGGTCCAGATCATTTGAATACGGCTTCATGTCCTCGTATTGATATAAATCTTTAATGTCATTACCGTGTGGCGATATCAGGAGGAGCTCTTCTTGAATAAAGTGCATTGCAATAATAATAAATAGAAGCCCTGACATAAATAACAGATGATTAATTGATAAGGTTCTATATGCTAATAACAATTCATTTCCGCCTGTACAATTTCACAAGACAAGCTCATGCATGCTGCCTTTCAGGGTCCTTGCGAATCTTGTTTTATTTATGAATTTAAAATATGTTGGCTTGTACGGATCATGCCTCATTAACTTATAAATGAAGTCGTGTTGTGGATGCATCTCAAATTATGTAGGACAAATTGTCTTTAATCAGCTTATCTCTATTGCTTTGAGCTCAGCTATCTCCGATAAGTCTGTAGTTGCTTCTGATTCTAGTTATGTTTATTTTCTTATGCTTGCCCCTTTTCAGCAGAAGATGATCTAGGTGTTGTATGTTTCCCCTTCTTATGTTTATTTAATTCTGTCCAGGAGCTTTTTGGGGAGGTTGGTGATATGAAACGCTTCTCAATTCATTATGATAGAAGTGGAAGATCTAAGGTATCTCACAGGCTGAGTTCTGTCTCAAGCATTAAAATATTGCATTATTTCCTCATTTTGGGAGATGTTCTATTTTGATTTTTGAAGGGAACGGCTGAGGTTGTCTTCTCAAGGAGACAGGATGCTTTAGCAGCCGCAAAGAGATACAACAATGTGCAACTTGATGGGAAGCCAATGAAAATAGAGATAGTGGGAACAAACATTCTGAGCCCTCCTGCTCCTCAGGCTCCTCAGGTTCTGAATGGGGTTTTTGGAAACTTTAACCCTCCTCCAAGAAGGTATCCACTGTATCCTTTAAGAATAAAAATGCTACGGCCTTTTACTTTTGAGATTAGTATTGCTGTCTACTCTTATTGTAGGAAACTTTTTTAAACAGATGCTGCTATTTGTGTACTTATTTCTTAACTGCCTATTCAGTTTTAATCATTTTTGTGCTAAGGTTATGAATATAGTATGCAGTGTTAAGAAGTGTCAACCATGATTTATGTTATAACCGCTACATTTATATAATATTGGAAGTAGATAGGTAGGGAACTTGTTTTCTTAAGGTTAATTATTCGATGTGCCTTCCTTCTTTCTCCTTTTCTTTCTCATGCTTGCTTGACTATCCTTCTCTCTTCTAGAAAGTCCTGAATGTCAGCTAGGCATATACATACATATAGCTGTTGTTTTGAAGCAGACAAGTGTGCATGTGTGTGTGTGTTTTTTTTTTTTTTTTTTTGTGTCACCTATTGGTGTTATAGGTCAGAAATTTAGAACTTGTATTGAATGGGATCTAACGGGGGAAAAGTCAAAAGGGTAAAACTAGAAGTAATATTTCAAACAATCAAAAGCATTTAATCATCAGTACTTTTTTCAACTCTATTTCCTTATAAAATGGCAACTCTAACCATACTGGAATAAAATTGAGTCTAATTTCATCTTTATGTTACTACTAGATCATTGTGACTTGTGTGGGTGCCTTGATCCTTAATTGTTTGTTAGCATAGCAGACCATGTTCTTTCTCATTGCTCATTTGGCTAGTGGTAATTGATGCTTGAGCAGGTTGGATGACTCATGGAAATGTTTCATGTTATTTTCAGATTTTCCCTATGATCTAATTTACCGGTTCGCTATTCAAAATGAATAAATGGTGGGGACCTTGTCATGGACACATCATTTGTGAACCATTAACAAATGAATTCTTGCTGACTCTTCAGTATGCATAACTTTTACTTTTTGCTTTGCTTTTTTCTTTTCTTTTTGTGTACATAGTCACAAGGGCTGTGCATATATTTTCTTCTTCTTTGAGACATTTTGAAAATTCAATGAATACTTGTTTCTCCTTTCTAAAACTTTTCTCACACTCAAAATAAGCAAATGAATTCTTGCTGACTCTTCAATATGCATAACTTTTACTTTTTGCTTTGCTTTTTTTTTTTCGTGTACATAGTCACAAGGGCTGTGCATATATTTTCTTCTTCTTTGAGACATTTTGAAAATTCAATGAATACTTGTTTCCCTGTTCTAAAACTTTTCTCACACTCAAATAAGCAAATGAAAGAAGCGCGTGGAACTGGGCATTTACTTCCCATGCAGTTTTATCATAGATTTATAATGTCACATTCACAGTGTCTGTCTGCTTTAGTAGCAGCTGATTCAGAGTTGTGTGTGTATTAATAAATTTGCGGTAGATTTTTAGAACTCAAACACGTTACTACTTCATCTTGAGTTATCATGTATCTTACCCTTCAAAGCTATTTAATATTCGCTCATCCTTTTATATGCAGACAAAAGAATATAATGAGTTCTATTTTTTTTTTAAATTATTGCTGAAATTGGCATTATCGATGTTGATCAAAAGCTTGCAGTTGTTCTTGGCCTAAACTTCAAGTACTGACATATTTCCATGAAAGCTTAGGTTAATGCAAAACTAATGCTGTCTTGTTGAATCTTTAGCTGTTCTTTAGGAACCTATAATCCTAGTGCTCTGTGTGTATTAAACAGTTGAAGCATGGGTCATTCTTGCATAGTCGATGATGATGTGTTTGGAATTTGGATTAACGTGGGATATTTGGGTGGAAGAGTTGGTGGGTTTAGTGTCGAAGAAAATTTTGTAATGAAAATGTACAAAGTGTTTAGTATCACATAGAAAAGAAAAGGACGTAATAATTGAAGGAAATGAGCAAATAGAAGAAAAAGTACATTGCATGAAAACATTAAATCATAGTGCATTAACCACGGGATTTTTTTTGTTCTTTTATGAAGATTTCCTTGTACAATGTATTTTTCTCCCTAGCAGTTCCTTAGAATTAAACTATTCTTTAAAAGGAAGTAAAATCTTTTTCCTATTTCTATATTGAGAGTTATTCATAAGTCCTTTGAAAAGCCTGGACCAATTCATCATATTTTTGCTTTTAAGGAGTGTATTATTGGATTCTTGTGCCGACTAGTATTCTGCAAGTCTAAATCTATTCATATGAATTGCATGACAAGTAGGAAACAGAAGACTAGGAAGTGGAAAAGTCTCAATATTGTTATACTTGCCATTCCTTTTTATGTTAAAGGGTGATCTCTAGTTTTGTAAGGCTTTGTCTATTTTTATGTGTGACACTCATGGCACTCTTTATTTTAGATGTCCGGATTAGAAGGAGATTTAGAAAGATTAAACGTAAGTTAAATCCTAAGATTAAGTGGTGGCGGCTAAAAGAAGGTAATCAAGAAGTTTTTATAGAGCGAGTAGTACATGAAGCAGATTGGAAAGCCCAAAATGATCCCAATACAACATGGAAGAAAATTGCTACCTGCATTAAAAGAGTAGCTAAAGATGTACTTGGTGAGTCACGGGGTGATGCTCCACCATGTAAGGACACATCATGGTGGAATGAAGAGGTAAAAGCTGCCATTAAGATCAAACGAGACTCTTATAGAGATTTGAAGAAAAATTATGGAGTGAGTTTTGAGATGTATAAGCTAGCCAAGAAGGAGGCTAAGAAAGTTTTTCAGAATGCAAGAGCTAAAGTGTACAAAGAAGTATATGAGAAGTTGGACACCAAAGAGGTTGAAAATGATATATATAGAATCCCTCAAATAAGGGGGAGAAAGATTAGAGACTTATGTACTATGAGGTGTGTCAAAGATGAGGATCAGAAGGTTTAGTTCGAGATGAAGAAATTAAAGAAAGATGGAGAGAGTATTTTGACAAATTGTTCAATGGTAATTTTACTCATTACTTGGATGACCTTATCATTCAATGCCAGGATATGAACCATAGTTATATGCGTAGAATTAGCGAATCTGAAGTTAAAGAGGCCTTAAACAGGATGAAGTCAAGGAAAGCTGTTGGCCCAGATGGAATTCCTATTGAGGTATGGAGATACTTAGGAGAGGTAGGCGTGAGATGGCTGGCAAACCTCTTTAACAAGATCCGGATAACTAAAAAGATGCCCAATGAGTAGAGGAAGAGTACCTTAGTACCTCTTTATAAGAACATGGGTGATATCCAGAGTTGTTCAAACTATCGCGGAATAAAACTTATATGTCACACCATGAAGCTTTGAGAAAGGGTAATTGAACACAAGTTAAGGCAGAATATTATAATATCAGAGAACCAGTTTGGGTTCATGTTGGGGCGATTGACGACAGAGGCTATTCATTTGCTTCATCAACTTATAGAGCGATTTCGAGAGAGGAAGAGAAATTTGCATATGGTCTTTATTGATTTAGAAAAAGCTTATGATAGGTGCCAAGAGAGGTATTATAGTGGACATTAATGAAAAAGGGAGTCCCCATCAAATATATTGACATAATCAAGGATATGTACGATGGAGTAGTGGCAAATGTCAAAACTTGTGGAAGCATAACAAGTGATTTTTCTATCACAATTGGATTGCATCAAGGATCTGTATTGAGTCCATTCTTATTTGCCATAGTGATGGATGAGCTTACTAGAGCTATTCAGGATGAGATACCATGGTGTATGCTATTTGCTGATGATATTGTCCTAGTCGATGAGATGAGAGCTGGGGTAAATGCCAAATTGGAGTTATGGAGGCAAACTCTAGAATCTCGAGGTTTTAGATTAAGTAGGGCCAAAATAGAGTATATGGAGTGTAAATTTAGTAAATCGGGAATCCGAGATTATAGCATTGTGAGATTAGATGGACAAGAAATACCGATGAGCAGTCATTTTAAGTACTTGGGTTCTATTATCCAAAAGGAGGGGAGATTGATAGTGATGTCAAGCATAGGATCCAAGCTGGCTGGTTGAAATGGAGGAGCGCAACAGGAGTTTTATGTGATCGTAACATTTCGTTATGGCTGAAAGGAAAGTTTTATCGGACTACTATTAGGCCAGCTTTGTTATATGGCACAGAATGTTGGGTTATAAAGAGCCATCATGCCCATAAAATGAGTGTAGCAGAGATGCACATGCTTCGTTGGATGTGTGGTAACACGCGGAGAGATAAGGTGAGAAATGATGATATTCGTACAAAGATAGGTGTAGCCTCTATAGAAGAGAAGATAAGAGAAAATCACTTACGATGGTTTGATCATGTGCGACGTAGACCTGTCGATGCGTCAGTCCGGCGAGTAGAGCGTATCAATTTAGTGCAAGTTAAAAGAGCGCAGGGGAGACCGAAGAAAACATGGATGGAGGTAATACGACAAGATATAGAGGCTAAAGGTCTTAGTGAAGGCATATTGCTCGATAGGAATGAGTGGAGAAAGCTGATCTGTGTGCCCGATCGGCGTAATTCTCTTTTGGTTCATGTAGCCTACCCCAAATACTTGGGACATATGGCTTAGTTGTTGTTGTTGTACTCATGGCACTCTTTGGCGCCATTCTACTGTTTTCAAGAGCTTTTAAGTTGTACACGAATCCTGAAATTCTAATATAACAAGTATCTATGTTTGAAATTGCGTATACGTTTGGTAGAAGATCTTGGGGCTTGGGCGTATATTGTTTTCATATAAGCAGCTGTACGAGCAATAAACTGTAAAATTTTATGAAGGCACTAGTAATGTTGGTTATTTTATTATGAGAGGGGGTAATAGGATCTGTTTATTATATGGGTTGGCAGTCATGATTTTCGGTTATTTGGAAACAGCTCAAGGTTCGAGGTCTTGGATTTCTACCGCTGGGAAGTGTTTTTATTGCATTCATTTAGGCCTAGTAATGTGTACTTAGCGCCCCTATTCTTCACGTTTTAGGAAGGTCCCCTCTTCAGCTGTCATGCTGAAGTATTGACAAACTTCCCTGTAGCCATGTACTTATTTAAGGGGATCAATCCAAATGGGTGAGTCCACAACTTATATTTCTCATACTGCTGTACGTTTCTTTTTTCCTTTTATCCTACGACATTCTTTTAATGTTTCAAACCAAATTACTTCAAAATTATGCATTTAGATAAGATGGGTCCCCCATTTACTTATGAGAACCCAACTATTATTTAAACTCACCGCCATCAACCATAGTCCATGTTACGTCTATGTATTCTTTTGAGTAAAGATGTTTTTATGTATAATGTATTTGCTAATTGCCATTGAGAATATGAATTTACAGAAAGAACAGTTCAAACATGCTTGTGACATCACAGCTAATCACTAAAAATCTCATGGCATAACATTCACTTCTGCAAATTGCCATTGACGATTTACAGGAAGAACGCTTGAGTTGCTTTTTTAATAGAAAAGTGCTAGTTTACTTGGTTGAATGTAGGCATTAAAAAAAACTGTGTCATATACCATAATGATCCATTCTGATTTTTATGTTCTGATATGGTTATGTAACAGTTTCCCTGTAAGGGTTGGATTTAATGGACCATCACGAGGTGGTGGCAGTGGCGGTGGCGGCGGTCGTGGAAGAGGGAGAGGCCGCGGTGGACGAGGTAGAGGAGGCCGTACTGAGCCAGTATCTGCTGCAGATCTTGATGCCGATCTAGACAAGTACCATTCAGAAGCCATGCAGACCAACTGAAAACTTCAATTGGCGTTATTGTGTATTGATTGCTTGTTAGCTGGAGATAACTGCTAAATGGGTTGTATATTTACAGTCCTGGTACTGTAGGAAAGGGAGGAGAGAACTTTTTGACGTTTTTCACTGGTTTATTGGGCTGTCTTGGATTCATTGTTATTGTTCCTTTTTATTACTTGCTACTTGGCTTAAATGAACATCCGGTGACTGTCTTTGAATTCACTTTGTTCGTCTTGCTCCTCTCTCCTTTCATACACAATGGGCCCCCCTCAGAGCTTGTCATGCGAAGGTTGCAGCAGCAGTAAAGTCAATCCCCCACAGGGTTGACCTGTAATGGTGCAGTGTTCCTCATCCAGCATGCAGATGTGTGCTACTGTATGAAGGTAACTTGCTCTCTTCTTTCGAGTCATTACAGTTTCTAATTAGACCCTGAGCATATGCCCATTTCATATTATGACACGATCATTGAGCATTCCATGAGTATATTATTCATATTGTTTTGCCTATATTGCAACTAAAATTAATACATGATTTTCTCTTGCGTTGCCTTTGATTATCAGGTGGTTAAATGTGAATATTTGTTTGAGAGGCGTGGCCCTTTAACTTCCTATGTTTTTTCAACTCTGGAAGCCAATTATTTAATTTATGGTAAGATAGCCGTCTTTAACTTCTGCAGCTAACTTTAAGTCTTCATCAGTTTGTGATGATGTTTGTCGGCTTTGAGGTGAAACAACCATAGTAAAGACGATTGGGTGGTAAAGCATTGATAAGAAATGCATCAATTTAGAAGAGCGTGTTGGTGACCGTTGGGGTAGCAGGATCCAGAGCTCTACATGGTCAGAGTGCGATATGACCGTCTATCTGGTAGTCAGGTAACTTAAAACACTTGAAAGTGATACTGTTCAGTAAGTTTCCTGCGCTTTCCATTGCACCTTTGAATTCATAGTGTTGGATTATATTAAAATATTCAACAATGGAAATTGCTGCCGCTGTTTTTAGATTTTGGCAGCAAGGTTTTACTCATGTGAACTGCCTCTGCATGATTTGCAATCACAAGGAACACACGAACGGCCAAGTTTCTATGCCAATTTGGTTTTAAAGCTGCATCTTGTACTCCTTTCACAAAAATTTGATTTGATTGAAACCATGTTCGAATTCTCAAGGCAAGCTGGTTCACCATGGAGTTAAATGCTTTTCCTTGAAGAGTGAATTGGTGTTTTTTCTGTTAGTCTAGTAGTGCAAATGAGTTCTATTTAAGCTTGTATTTGAGTTTTATCCAATAACTGATATGCATCAATCGGTTCAGTATCCAGCTTTTTTATGTATTTTACATGATACCTGAATCCATTTTAAGATGCCAGTCATCAAATGGTTGTATTGTGGTGATGTTAGTGCCTCCTATTATTTGTGGTTCTTTGCATGGTGAAAATGGATGGATTCTCATAGTACCTGTATGGTTATTTGGTTTGGTGATTATCTCACTTCAGGACTTTCCTGATAATTATTCAACAAGGTGTCATTTTAGCCTGGCGAGTGGCGAGTGGTGATTTTTATTGAAACGTTTCTGGTGGTTGAGAATTGCAGAGAATCTTGAACTTGAGGCTTGATTGCTGCTGATTACTGAGCCGTGGGCATAGAGGATTTGTTGGGTGTGGATTTGCTGGTTGGAAAGTGGATGCTTACTGAATCTCTGTTTCGATGTTGTTATCGAGAAGTTAGAGAATTGCTGTTTTAATGAGTCAAACCTGTCAACGTACAGCTTTATGGAATTGATATGGCTACAAAGGAGCATTTACATAACATCTGTATGTTTGTCTATGTTGCAGTGATATCAGATTGTGCTCGTCTGTGATATCATTCAATTTCAAAGCTCACAATTCCTTTCAAATTGGTACTGCTTTTATCCTTTTCGCGTACCTCTTTTTGCTGGTGACCACAATTGCATCTTTGTATAAGTTGGATCAGATCAGTTGCTGCAGTTGTGGTGTCGTGTTCTTCAAAAGTAATGCCCCGTTGCAACGGTGTGTGCTGTGGTTAAAACCTGTGAGCTTGGGTGGTGATGTTTGAAAGCGAATCAGTGTGGCCCTTTTCTGTTCTTTTTCTCTGCCTTAACAATTTTATTGAAGTACCTTATGCCCAGACTGTCATTGTGATCGGATGCCAATTCTGGGAGCTTTACCGATAATTTGCTTTTGCTTTCGATTAAATGGGGAGCGAGATGGTTCCATGCAACCATTTGCTGAGAGCAAATTATGCACGGGGACTTGGGTGACGATTCTGAGCGTTTATAATCTTTGCTTGACGATAATAATCAAGCAACATGCATATTGGAAGATGCTGCGAATTATTATGTATTAGAATGAAATGAAACCAAATGTAGCAGCAACTCTCTAGGGCTACACAGTATGATTAGCAAGAAAGAAATTTCGAGTGCTGTACATGCAAGTGAGTGAGAATAAAATCTCATCAATTTTTCAAATTGTTGCGGGAAAAAAATGTTACAGTACCGAAAAGGTATGATGGGGATTATGCGGAACACGGCACCATATGATACAATTCTCATAAGGATTAAAAAGCAAAAATAAAACACGTTTCACAGTGCCATTACTCCTTTACAGAAACCGAAGAAACTCGAACATTAAAAGCAAGCAATTGATGTAGATCAAAACCTATGATCTGCCCGAAGCAAATAGTACTTATAATTTCCAATGTCTGAAGCAAATAATATTTATAATTTCCAACACAAGTTTTTAAATATATATAAATAACAAGTCACTCATTTACAGTAGTAAAGTCTTGAGTTAAAACAAGCAGCAGCTTGCACTCTTAACTACCAACTCCCCAAGCCTATGTCACAAATCATACAAGCCCAATAGGTTACTCTCAATAAGTTGGTATGCTAGGAAACTGCTTGAAAACTGTTACCATCACCCGAGGATGCCTCACAAAAAATCTGCAACCTCGGTTTCTAGAAATAAGCTTAAGCTTACAAAATTGGGGTAAAGAGGCGATTGGCCCCTAGCCTTGCAAAAAACCCATCTTCAAATGCCTGCAATCAGAGATTTGTAACCAAAAGAATCATGAGAATGATCTCTGTATCATATTTAATGTGTCACAAGAAGGGATAATTGGCACCTGAACACTGGAGAAGGGAAAAAAATGCATGTTCCTCAATCAGATTGCAGGAGATGGAAGCAAACTAATGAATCAATAAAATGAATAAAGCAACTCAAACGTTTTTCTGTACATGGCATGCCTCAGCTGTTATGCTTAACAAGCCAACACGGTAATTTACAAGCTTTGCTCGAAAACCTGCAATAAGATCAGCCATAAGCATCATCAGTAATGGTATTGAGAAATAAAACAATAATTGGCCAAATCTCAACCAGACATACAAAAATGATGATGAACGTGTAGATATTGAGTTGATTTATCCAAAACTAACATTTAAGTTGTAATGGAAGAAGAGGCGGTTTCCATTTATTACTGCTTGGGCATGCTCTATGGATATAATACAGTGGCTTTGTCCAAAGTCAAATACAGGCACAGATGCTTTCATGAAAGGAAAGAAGAAAAAATGAATTAAAAAGAAAGAATTGGAAATTTTCCTCTTCCATGTTCTAACTTCTTCCTTCATATCAGTGCTTCTGCAACCAGCCTCAAATAATAGAACTTTGTCTCCCAATCAAATCTTTTTGCTAGTTTGCATGTAAATCGAATATGCATATGTCAATTACCTCATGGTATCGTTCTTGTTGAGCCCCCTATCCTGTAGCTTGATTTTTTTTAGAAATCTCACAAGGCTTCAAGGTAATGAGCAGTCAGAGCATTGAGTCATAGAAGATCAGCAGCAGCAGTTACTGTCTGTTACGTGTCTGATGTTACTCGATGACATTAATTTTAAGCTCCAGGATCATTCAACAGGTTAAGTATGCCACGCATCTGGAGGTAAGGGTTCTCTAATAGCTTTTCGTTGTTGCTCTAATTTGCAGAAACACAACAAAATGTTAGTTCATGTGTTCATCACTCAGGCAAAACTAATTTCAGTGTTTGTAGCAGCATGAGAACGAGTCTTTACTTGTTGTGCTTTGACTATAAGATTTTGAAGCATCCGCTGGTAATTCTCAGGTTGTTCCGTCATCATTCTCTGTGACAGCAAAGAAGAAGCAAAGAGCGAGTAAAGAGGCCGAAGCATAAGTGGACGAGAAAAGAACTTACGCAAAACAAAATATAACGCCATACCTTTAGAAGGAAAGCTGAAGAATAATAAGCTACCCTTGAGTCTGGATCATCTAAAAGTCCTCTGCCAGTGTACAAATACATATCAACATAAGATGCATGAAAAGAGTGTTCATCTCATATCTAAAAGCCACTTAAATGCACGAATAGCTTCTTCACTTTAGTAAACAGTAAAGCACCAGATTTAACCTCCATCTTGTTCAAATTAAAACAAGTCACCAGCAGATGATCCTTATGCCTGTCGAACACTCTTCAAGGCTGGATGGCCCTGAATGCGTTTGTATCATCAACCTCTGCACGCACTAGAGGGGTTTAACTCATGCATGTGTCCCAACCCAGCAGCATCATCCATGCAGACAGCATTTGAGCCATCATTTAGCTTATCAACATCTTACGGTGAGTTATCCCACCAACCATGTCCGGGCACTATATGCCCCCACGACCCTCACCCCCACGCACCTACACACGCAAACACTTTCATCCCTTCAACCTCCCTCTGCTTCCTCACAGACTAGAGTTTCTAAAAGTAAAACCCTTGGCCTTTGGATAAATTGTGAGCTGGGGACCAAAGTGGGTCAAAACAACCTATAAATGAATATTTCTGGGGAAGCAATGTGACTTGATTCAGAGGCCAGACATGAATTTAGCCTATTCGAGAATAAGTATCAAGTATATATTAGGTATCCCTCCCTCACTGCGGACGGGTGGTGCGTCTGCGTGCATAAACATGCATAAACACGCGCATGTTTCATGGATATTAGAGCTTACCAAGTATTTCCCAGGTACTCCAACATCCCACAAACTTTTGAAACAATCTCCCCATCTTAAAAGTGAAATAGATTGCCAGATCATTAACACTCTTGTTATTAAGGTTGTTCTGTCTCCAAATTAATGATCAAACATATTAGGATCAAATGTCTTGTCTAAATAAATTGGTCATAGTAGGGGACCTAAATAGGCATGTCGAAATAGACACAGTGGATATGAGAGGGTGCTTGAAGGCCATGGATATGGAGTTAAGATAAGGTAGGAGATATAATTGATCCATACATCAATGCAACAAAAGCTAATGCTCCCCAAATGCTATGAGGATGTTGTCTCACCCTTTTAGCCCATATCACATGAATCCAAGTTATAGGGATAATCATGATATGCAATCACCAACTGGAATTTGTCTATTAATCATCACTACATTCCGATTCAGATGAACAAGATTGAAAGTATTTATATTCACTTTTTAGTCGATCTAGGAGGATCTAGAAGCAACAAGGGGGAACCCAAACTATATTCCAATTAGTACTAGCAAAAAGCTGTCAACTTCCATCAGTATCTAAGAGCAGTAGAGAAACAATTTTTCTGTGAAACCAACTCCATATGACATCTTGTTTCAGTACCTTCAAAATGAGTCCAAGTTTCTGTACAACACTGGGTAGATGGAGATATGTGCCAAACAAGTCAAAGGTGTCACTCGTCCATATCCAATCCAAATACAGTAAGCTGAATTTAGGACTTATTAGGATATTTCAGAAAAATTTGGGAGATCTATTAATGTAAGCTCACTAAGGTTAGGTGTGTAGGGAAAGAAAAGTGATCCACCTTTAACTAATGGGGTAACTCTTAACTTTAGATCATCCAACAAAAAAAGAAAGAAAGGAAACAACAATGTAGCTTCTAAAAAATCTCCTTTAAACCCTGAAGGAGAAACCATCCACTCTAAGAAATAAAAACCTAGGCTAGAAATTCCTTAAAAGTTTTGTGACTAAATCATCAAGAGAGAGATGAGCAAGAAAGCACAAAGAAGGAAACAATTTCCACCATTGTATTTGCCACCTACTATTGAGATCTCACTCACGCGCGCGCGTGCACACAAACACAGAGAGAGAGAGAGAGAGAGAGAGAGAGAGAGAGAGAGAGAGAGAGAGGGTTTATCCCACCCATAAATGAGTTCATATCCATTTTGAACAATTATGGGATCTCTCTCTCTCTCTCTCTCTCTCTCTCTCTCTCTCTCTCTCTCTCTCTCTCTCTCAAATTATGTATCTCTACTAGTGCATTAGTATAACTGTACAAGACAATTTAGTGAGTACCTTGTGGGTTTACCTTTCTCCATTTTGGAAGACCAAGCATCATGTGGACTTCGGAATCAGCTTAATTTACTGAAATTCAATTGAATATTTCTATCACGCTCACAATCAGGTTATGTTTAATTATTTAATACATTTCCCCCTCTACAATGTATACTTGCATGTGAATTTTTTATCAGTCTATAGTTTTTCATGGACGAGTACCAAAAAAGATACCTGAAAAACTCTTCGCCTTCAACTTCGAGATATGATGTAGAATCTGCACCGCATTTATCTATCAAAAGCAAGAGAAGTGCTGCTCGAATATCGGATGTAGCACCAGGAAGATGTCCTCCTCCTTTACTGCCAACAGCAACATCTAGTGCAACATCATCTGTTGCTGCACCAGCAAGTTGAATTAATGGCCAATCGAACAATGATGCAGGAACACGTGCCACTAACTGCATAGGAACTATAGCATGTCCTCGTAGAAGCAAGGCTGCCATTGATGCTGTCTCATGAATTATGTTAGACTGGTCAATGCCAGGGCTCGTGCAGGTCTTTCCTTGCAACTCGTCTCTAAAGATATTCTTCTTATCTTGAGGGTTTGTGGCACATGCGCCACTGGGTCACCCTTGTAACTTTTACTTTTACTTAACTGATCAGTAAGGCATTTGAAATTCCGAGGAGTCGTTACGTTTGGGGATTGTAGCCTCAGACATAGTTGAGAAAATAGAATATCACACACCTGCAAAATCGTCTCCAAGTTAGAGATAAAGGACACAGTGAACCAATAGAGATTTTATAAATGTTTGTCATGTTCAGTTTAGATATATTAGAAATCATATACTCAAAAAATGCCAGTCTAATTGAAGGAAAGTGCATCCTTAAAAAAAGTGCATTATATGCTAAGCATGGTTGCAGAATATTTACTCGGAAATAATAGAAATGATAGATAACTGCAAAGTGAAAAGATCACTCTTACAAGATCAAAAGGTCATAATTTTCTAATGTCCGCTATGTTAGTTTTTAAATTACAATGTAAAACCAAATTGAGCAGTGAAACACTTCCAATCACAACAAATTTCTGACCATGTGTCCTGATAACATTGTCAAGGGAAAAAGAAAGACAGTTATAGCAAGCTTTCATCTCGTAGCATATTTTTCCACATAAATCACAGGTGAAAGGATTTAATCAGAAAGACCAAATAAGTCCTAGCAGCACTACTATAAGGATAAACATACAAGAAGTTATGTTAAAAAATCACATCAAAAGATACCTTCAGGATATTGATACTATCTGTCTCATTTATTTGAACTACCAGCGACAAGGCGCAGCTCATTATGTCTATAACCGCATTTGCTTTCTCCAAACGGTTTTCACTGTGGTCAAAACTCACAGCATCCCCATGGCTTGTATTCTGCAGCAGGCTTTCATCTAACAGCAGTTTCAAACGCATGAGAAGTTTATCCAAAACAAAAAGGAAGCCCCATCTGATGTAGTTGTGTTCTGACTTCAAAAGCCCACACAGTATACTAATAGGTAGTGGAACTGATGGAGGAGTTAAGTCTTGACCACCAACGAGTCCAATCTGCTCTTGTAATTTTCTAATATTGCCCCATATACTCCTGTCTCTATCTTCACTGATTTCTGAAAGGAGCAACTCAGCTAACCAAATATATCCATTATGGTGATAAGCAGGCTTCTCTGAGTGAAGAAGAGAATGCAAAGTAGCCCAAGAAAGGCAGACTTTCATGCCATCAGTTTCTCCTAATCCTCCTTCAATGCTCTCGAAAGATCTGTATGATTTTGTTATCTGAATCATATATGAGAACTCATTATCTAAATGAGTGAATGCACTTATCGTAGCATCAAGTTTCCTGGTGACTTTGTCCATGAGCTACACAAAAAGAAAATTGTTATTAGACAAACTACAACACAACGAAAGAAAGTAAGAACATTTAATGTTAGTTTCAGGTTTGCTTTCACACAGTCAATTACTTGTATACTTATTATGAAAGTGCTTTCAGCTATGTATGTGCAATAATACGAGAACTAAGCAAGCTACATAGAAGTGATACCCAAGGGTATTGAACAAAAAATAAGAAGAGTACAATACTTTTTCACCAAATAATCCAAAATGGAGAACAAATTGTTACAAATTTCATGGTATATCATGATTGTTTGCACTGAGGGAAACCTCAGACCAAACAATCCTGACACTCATCAAAAGTTGGGAAATAATATCTCTTGGTGGCCTTTTCAAATACCACGTTGCGCAACTAAGAGACTAGAAAACATTATGGGTGCAGGAGAAACTAATAGAGGATATGATGTATGACATGTAAGTTGTAACAACAAGGAATAGAACCAGTAGACGTACAGAAATCAACTTGACCTGAGAGGGAAATGAGTGCAAAAGAGATCTATTATGTTGGGCTCGATAAGCAACTGCAACAAAAGTATCATTGTGTTTTAAGAACTAACATGGCAATCTTGACATATTCACATTTATTATTGTCTAGACCTCATCAGTTATTCCCACAAAAACCCAACCTGAAAGTAAATATTATGATATTTGGCTCAGTTTACCAGATCAAAACGTTCATAGTTTGGCAATCTAGACATAACAGCAGAAATCGGCCTTCTTAAAATCTCTCCAATGCCTTCCACCCCATGCTTCACAGCAATATAGAAGGCTTCAGGTGCATCTGCAAGGCTAAGCATGGAAGCAACGAGTTGGATCTCATCATATATAAGCAGAAACACCAGAAGCCAAGCATGCTTCATTTATCTGATATAGCACATAGTCGAAAAGAACCAGAAATAGATTTCTCTTTTCATCCTTTGAATTGGCCTGTGAATACTGAACCGCCAAGTAAAAGTTTAGAATCCAGATGATAATACTGTTATCACTAACCAAATCCTTCAATACGAGAAAAATAAACCACAGATAAGATGGGTACCTCAAGCTAAATATAAAGCTCAGTTCCTCTAAATGAGGCTCTTCAATCTATAACAAATATAGGTTACATACTGCTTAAAATTCTTTTTAGAAAAGAAAATGCAAACTTTTCTTGGAAAGACAACCATAACTCCAATCAAAGAATATAAAATCAAAATTTTAAATGTATGGAATGTTGTAGAAGATTTTATGTTAGAAACAGACAGAAGTTTCTTCTGTTTCAATGCCACTAGATGATGGCTAGTATTTATAGGAAAACATCATCCACATAAGTTTCCCGTACCATGTAGTCCACTTCAAGTTTCCTAGTCCATTCCAGAAAGCAATCAATTTCAAGTGAATAAATTCAATGAAATCTATTTGATCTATCAAAAACTAGACTCAGAAATCTGGAAACTTACTGTTGTATTTATATGCAAGAAAGAGAAAAGTTGTATGTATGTCCGATTGATTACACACCTCTAGACAAATGAAGTCAATTCCTCCAAGTAGATCAACTTGTTCAATAAGAAACTCGGGATGGTCCAGAACAGCTTCTGCAGATTTATTAGGAGCCTGATAGAACATGTTTGTTAACATGCAGATAAGCCTGCAGTGAACTATTTCTGCCCATGAGTGTTTTCTGCTTATCTCCAGAAGGGTCTTAATAACCTTTTGAGGAAAAGATAAAAGGGACATGAGAATGTAACATAGAAATGTATGTGTGAACTAACATGAGTGTATCTGTCATCCAATCAAGAAAGCATGATTCATTAACTCTATCACACAATATGAACATTCAGGTGTTTTACATGCATTTGATTGGCAATAATTCAGATGTCCATTAACATGTTTCTCACCCTTATGTCAATGCCATCCAATCTGCTTCTCAGAATTTTTCCCCCGTCGCAGACAAAGTAAAACAAACAACTAAGGGCAGATGCCCAAACAATTTCTTCCTGTTCCTCTGTCTGAAAAAGTTGACCAACCATAATCAAGGTCAATAGAACTGTCCAGTGGAAACAGAAACATATGGCTAAATCACATGCTAAGCAAACACCTCAAAAATCAGAGGCTTAAAAGAAAAGCTACAATGAAAATACTGCACACATCTTTCCCAGCAACCAAATCACCAGAACCTTATACCTTAATTAAGACAAACCATTCCGCAATTTCATGCCCCAACTGTATGTAAGTTCAATAGAAAGTATAAATGATAGAACTTCCCAAGATAACAAATTGTTGTTATATACAACTATGTGACATATCAGCAGGTGACAACCATCAACAAACAAGCAGTAAGGCAGTTCAGATTAAAGACAAAGCCAACAAGGAAAATTGAATATGAATATAACTATCAAATTATTCGCAATAGCACTGACAAAAAATGAGCTCAAATTTTACACATGGTCTCAGTTGTCAGTCAAAAATTGACCATAGTAAACCAGAAAACCAGTTCCATGAAGCTCCAAAGTGTGAACATCATTTATTTATTTAGTTTTATGGGAATATGCTTGGTATAGTTGACCCATGCACATGCGTAGGCACACATGAAATAAAATACCTATTTTCTTCTCTTACTTCATCTTAATGAAATGATAGCGTTCCCATACTAAATTACTTTAGGAAATGTTTTGATAAGAACTCAGGCAGTGCAATTGTCAGCATTCTGAAGAAGATGCAGAGGTGGCGGTACTGCAGAAGATAAACACTACTGGCTCAAAATGTCAAACTAATATAAACCAAAATAGTAGTTGCTCTGAGAGCTTTTATGGGTGTTGAAATTCAAGATTCAGTGGCATCTAGTCATAAGAGGGAACCAAACCCCTTCAAGTCATGTGCATCAGATTAATACACCACGAGCCAAATTATCTTTTAAGTAGACAAAGGACCAAGAAAAAAAAAAATGAACTACTACCCCTAAATTGAGCAGGTTTCTTAATTTATGTTGAGTAAAAGAAGAAAGTACAATTGACCACAACACCTTTCTAACTCAGATTTACCCACCCTAAACAACAAAAATAAACAGTAAAGACCAAAGAAAAAGAAGTGATTCTCCCTCTTCTCAGTCAACCAAAAACCAGAAGAGGAAAATAAAGAAAATAAAGAGTAAAAGGAAGAAAGAGAGAACCAATGAGTCCTCGATCTCTTTCATCAGACAAATACTAAGAAGAGTGTCTATTGTCCTTTGTTCAACAAGTCAAGAGGTAATTTTTTCCCCCATTGTTAAATTTCGAGGACTATTATTCTAGTTTGGTAATGTCACATTATATCCCTAACCTTTTTGGAAAGATACATCCATATTAAACTTAGATTCATCTCACATCTTTGAAATTGGTTAGATAACTTTATGAAATTCTAATATTTTGTACTATTTGCCCATTCGTTTGACGTGAATTGATTATGGATTCGATCCAAAAGTTGCCAAAAATAAGTTCATAGATTTTTTTTTAGAAATAAAGTGCGAATTTTATAAATATAAAGTGCTAATTTTATAAATATGAGTTACTTTTAGTTAATTTTCAATCTTTTACTAATATATCCCACCTGCATGCAATTAAAAAAAAAACTTGAGTCTGCCCGTGGGAACTAGGACAAAACTTCAAAAGTCTACAAGTTAAACTAGGAATAGCATCTAATTAGTTTCTCTTCCAAAGGTCCCACTCAACCTGCAAATAGTTTGATGCTCTGCCTGCAAAATATCACGTTCTTTCCACCTTTTTCCTAAATAAAAGTCCACATAATGACTAATATTCAACTAAAATACTTGAACTTACAACTGAGAAAATTCAACCTCAGAATTTGAATTTATCACCGATATTATTATTGTTTTTCTTTGAGATTGATGTGTCTCAAACCATCAATATTGTACAACGCCTTAGTTCAGTCGACATCAAACCTACTACTCTGTCCATTTACAGGACCCTCCTGCTTCAGAAACTCACACAGCTGAAGCACCTCTTAAATATTAAAAGATCTTGTGGATATGGTTTTAAAGATTGCACATGAACTAGTCAATAATGAGGGACAACTAAAAATTTGGTGCACGAGATAGTTACATAGTTTACCTAGCCCACCAGCATTGAATGCTTTGGTGGATCATCTCACTTTCTTGATTGCTGTGAGCATCATGGCGGCAACCATACAAGTTTCAACTGACCTGCTTTCAAATGAGGATTGAAAACTCATTTTATCAACTTCTGCAATCCTGTTCCACACTTTTTAGCATGGCTAATTGGATTCAGTTTCACCATTTTAAAATTAAAATATCAAACAAATAGACCTATTATCTGAAATGAACCATAATAAATAAGGCATGAAATTTTCGTCCTTGTTCCTCTCTTCCTGTGCCTATACTGATTACCCTGTTTTGTACTCGAGCATAGCATGTCATCAGGTTGTACCAATGCGCTGGAATTACTCTCGCAAACTTGTTTGCCTGGTTGACTCCTAATCCTCACACACAAATGAAAGGGTAAACTAGCCCAGTGCTAAACAACACCATCGGTGGCTGCACCAAGTGTTTCTCGATTTTTTTGTCTCTCTAGAAATTGGCTGAAACCAATAATTTGGCCATGTCTTGAATTTAGACCCCTCCCAACCGATATGAAACAACCAAAGCGATTCAATTTTTTCCCAACATTAAAACCATTGCAGCTATTTCATTCAAGTATAAAACTTCTGTAGGGAGTGCCAGAAATTTTCATAGGTTAACCCTAACAACTATGGAGTAATCAGGTCCTAAATGAGCAGGGAGGATGCTCTAGAACATTGATTACCTGAACAAGAAATTGAAGAATCTCAAATAGAATGACTAAAAGCCATGTCTCGAACTTATCAATAGCAGAAGCCATTCTAAGCTGCAAGGGGACTCCATATTTGTTTTCTCTACTGGCTGCTCTGGATCATTCAAGCTAGATTCCTGAGGATTCTCATCTTCTTCAATTGTTAAAGAATCTTCATGTAATACAGGTTCCAGCAAGTGAGCATGAACATCTAGGTTTAGAATTAAGTCAAAAGCCCTGACTCTAGAAGCCACCTTTTGTAAGCTAAGAATATCCTGAAAGAGAAATTAATAAAGTAAGCAACTTTGACTATATCTGCCCCAGCAAAGCAATGATACAAAGTGCAGCACCTCCAGCATCGAAAGAGTGAGAGGCGCAGCAGTCCCAGAATCCATCATGTACCTACAAAAGCCAACCATATTCAATCAATTTTTTCATATTACACACACACACACACACACTTACTTTTCACTAATTTAAGCTAATGAAACTACAAGTTTTAGAAAACATCGACTCCAAATATACTACTAAACAAAAGGCACGAAAAAAATGGATTACTTTCCAAATAAAAGGATTAAACATGCCAAATTAAATTCACATAAGAAATACTTATATTTAGAAGTATGAAGTAATCAAGCAGACAAAACACTCCTTGGAACAAGGAAAAAGTTGTCTCCTAATAAACCCCACATATCGAGAAAATATCAGCCAAAAAAATGATGGAAACAAATAAAACTTAAAACTGGCAGGACAAGCAAAGCTCTTTTGTATTGTTGCTTCCCTCTCGTACTTCATCATGTCTCCTTAAATAGTCTCTGAAATTATTAAAAGAAAGGCATTCTTCTGCACCAAAAAGGAAGAGAAATATAGCTAGGCATGGGCATATTTTCTCATGATACTTCATAAACAGATGTAGAAAGGTAAGGTAGAATGATGATACTTTTCCACCACTCCCTCTTTATATCTTTCAATTCCCACTTGAAAAGAACATACAGTTGACAATCACTTCCTTTCAGTTTTGAGTGAACTCGAGTGAAATTTCTCGTCTCGTGACATTTTAGATTGATACGTTTATTGATACTTTGATATCTATAGCTTTATTATGTTAATTGTTATTTAGATTATGGAGATCTTATATTACATCATAGAAGGGATTGCAATTCCTCTATGTCATGAGATTTTCAAATTGTTTCTTATATGATATATATAGATTACTTTCATTGTTATATAATTTATGAACACCCAACAACATATAACACTTGGAATTGGGAATGGAAAAAACTCCACAAAAGAGCGGTATTTAACTAGTAGGTTTCCATAGATGATAGAGGGCAATTTTTCGAATAAAAAAATGAGCTGAGTTTGATTCTCATTATGAATTTTATGAACATCTGAATAAGAGGAAGAACGAACAGGTTAAGGGGTTTAATGGTGTCAACACGACAGACTGGAGAGAGGATCAGATTATGAAGAATAGAACCAAAGTCCTACAAGGCTACAGATTATAGAACTGGAGAGAGAATGTTAAAGAAAGAAAATTAAAAACTTTGAATCACTAGTGTATACTTAGAGATGGGCCCTCTACCTCCTCAGCTTGATGTTGCAGATACAAAACATTAAAAGACAAAAAATGTCATGATGAAAAAAAATACTTGTAATGAATCATCTAAAAAGCTCATCACAAAAGAAAGAAAGAACGATTAGGAGAAAGTGAGGCGGAAAAATGAAACAATCTCTCTCGATGAAAATTACATATAGCTATTGAAAGACATCTAGAGGGGGGGGGGGGGGGTGAATAGGTGTAAGTGCTAATCTAGAAACTAAATGCGGAAGCTAAAAACTATTTTGCACAAAACTTAATACAACCAACAAGTGTAGCCGAATTCCCCGTGAAGGCTCTGGACTAACTCCTCTTGATTCCCCTAGATAAGGGTTGAGGTGCTATATGAAGCTCTTGTGGTTAAGTATAAGTGAGGCACACAAGCATATAATAGATATGGCAATATGAATCAATGCTCAACACAAGCAAATATGATATGATGATATGAATGATGCTTTGCACAATATAAAGAGAGAGAGTTAGAGAAAATGGATCAAACGCAAACACAAAGATATGTTTCGAGGTTCGAGCCCCTAGCTCTACGTCCCCGCCTTCACCGAGAAGGATTTCTAATCCACTAAAGGAGTACCGAACTCCTCTCTCAACCTTACAATGCCACCGAGGCAATACAACTACAATCCACCTCTACCGAAGAGGGATAAGGCCCGTAGCCAACAACCAAACTCAATCACCTCTACCGAAGAGGGATACAAACCAATACCACTCCGATCAACCTCTACCAAAGAGGGATACAACAAAACAAGGAGGGTTTATAACTTGGAGGCTTAATCAACCTCAAACACTTCTCTTTTCCCACAAACAAAGATCCTAATAGACTAGGATAGAAGATATAGCTCAAGTGTGAAAAACTAGGTGTTTTGGAAAACAAAAACTCAAAGAAATAATCTTGGGAAAACTCTTGAAGATAATGAAAATGAAGAACAAACACAAATCTCCCAAAATTCTATTTCCTTTGATTTTTTCAAAAACCTAAAACAAATAAGATGAATCCTTTTTGGCACAAAAACACTTTTAAAAACTTGTTTAAAACACTTGTATATGAGAGAAATTTTGCCTCTTCAAATCTTAGTTAAAACCCCCAAGAAATGGGGTATTTATAGCCCAAACAGAAAACTAGCCGTTAGGCTGATCTGGCAGCCTGACAGCCCTGCGGTCGACCGGCCGGTCGACCACCAACGGTCATAAATATGACCGTTGGGGCATCCGGTCGACCGCCCGGTCGACCGCCCAGATACAGAGAGCAAAGCTCTCTGGTCCGGTCGACCGACCGGTCGACCGGCCCATTACCTGGCCAGACGTGCACAGACCTGTGCACGTCGGTCGACCGACGGGTCGACCGGCTCTGGCATACGGTCAACCGGCCCGGTCGACCGCCAGAACCTGGCAGCCAATTTTCTGGGTCAGAAAAAACATGTTAAAAATATTTTAATAAATCTTGTAAAATATATAAAAATCTCCAAAAATAGTTTTAACAATTTGCATTGATATATAAACATGTGATAAAAATTTCAACTCAAATATCAAGCAATTTGAACTATTTTTGTGTCTTATCATTTTTACCAAAAACCAAAACTAGTATTTTGTCAAACTTGGATTTTTCAATACATGAATAGGAAGGTCAAGATAAGTTTGTTTAAAAGTTAAGCATGCATGTATAGAATGAATCTACTATACATAAACCAATTAAACTTGTTTTGATCTAAACTATTCATGAAAACTAACATCCAAAAACATAAAACTTGTGTGTGTTGTGCACTTGAGCATATCAACTATTCTTATCTTTACAGATGGATCTAAAACACACTAAACTAAAATTAGGATACCTAAGTCTTCTTGACGATCTTCATCTTCAAGTCGACTCGGTCCAAACTTCGTGATCCAACGAGCATGGCTATGTATGATCTTGATGCTCGGGCCCTGGAATCACCAAGTGAAAGCTTCCAAACTCCTCTTTTTGAAGCAATCACCAACTAATATCTTGTTACATGATCTGAAACTAAAATCACAAGATTATTAGTAAACATAACTACATGAGTAATCATCATCAAAACTAGAGAGGAAGGCCTCCGGGCCAACAATCTCCCCCTTTTTGATGATGACAAAACTCATGGAGTTATATATGCATGGATTAAAGTTAAGCTTCAAAGAGGCTCCCCCTTAACTCATGCATAAAACAAATAAACATAAATATGCAATGAATGACAATGCAAAAACAATAAAAGGCTCTAGATACCCAATGAAATGTTCAAAAACAAAACATGCTCTAGATACCAATTAAAATTAAACTAAATTAAACTTATATATGCAAAACATAAATATGCATATATAAAACTCAACCAAACTCAAAATCTTTCTCCCCCTTTTTGTCAATCATCAACAAAGGGGTAAACAATCAAAACAAAACAAAATCTTCTCCCCCTTTTTAATACAAAGAAACAATCATCAATAAGGGGTAAAAGCAAAAAAAATCAATAAATTTTTCTCCCCCTTTTTGTTCGAAACAATGAATCAACAAAAAGGGTTAATAAAAACAATGTTCTCCCCTTTTTGTCTAAAACAAAAACAAAAACCAAATAGGGGTGACAATCAATTAAGGTACCAATTGAAAATATGTCAAAGTAGCATCTTGATACCAATTGAAAGTAAACATAGATCAATAAATAAATGGTATATGCTATATACATTCATGAAGAGGAAGATGTGAAGCTTCCCTACATAGATACATTACATGAAGAAGGGATGACAAGCCCTAATTCACATAACGTACACTATGCAATGCATAAGAGGAGATGTGAAGCTCCCCCTACACACGTGTATCACATAAAGAAGAGATGTCAAGCTCCTCAATACAAGATACACTCAACATGAATCTATATGTAGAATAGATGTTAAGCTCCCCTTGCATATAGGCAATACAAATCAAAACTTTTGTATTTATCTTAAACAAAATTTTGAATTTTCTCAATAAAACAAATTTGATACCAATTAAAAGTATTATTCTTTTAAGCATATGATACCAAATTGAAATTATTATTTTCTATCATAAAATAAGGGAGTGAAAATACAAATACCAATTGAAATATGAAAATCGAATTTTCTCCCCCTTTATGAAATACCAACAAAAACAATGCGTAGGCTTGAAATAAGATACCAATTAAAAATTGAATCAATTGAAACAAAGTTGAAACTCAAGCTTTAGCATAAACAAATTTTGTGGTTAAAGATATAGGGATATAATAAGCACAAATAAAACATATATATGTATGAAAAGTTTAATACCAATCGAAATTGATACTATTGGAATTGAAAGCATACAAACATATATGAGTATACAAGAAAGAGTCAAAATTGATACCAATTGAAAGAATCCAATGATACCAATTGAAACAACAATAATATCAAAGTATAACTCATATAACCTATCCTCTCAATCATATTCAAGTTTAAAAATGATTTTCACTATAAAGCATACATGAGCATGATCTCCCATCCAACCACCCTTGGATGGTAGGGGTTTTCAAAAATAGATTTGAAAAAGATATAGTATTTGAAAATCTCTACCAAAGTGAAGAATATCGCAACTAGTTAAATGGAAAACTTGTTAAGTAGTACGAAATCCTTCAAGTAAGGAATAAAACAAAAATATTTTTCATGAAACATGAAATCCACATGATAATCAACACTCATAATCAATTAAGCATAAATATGACTCATGAAAACAAACACATGAGTAAACAATAAATGTGAGTGTACAAATACAATGTGAAGATCATAATCATGAAAGATGGACAATAAGCTCAATATTCCTTGAAACATGAAAACATGAAAAGCTAACAAGGTTGAGCAAATCAAGGAAAACAATTAAAATACAAGATTTTACAAAGAATTGAACACAATCTTACAACCAAGTTCCAAACACATCAAGTCCTCAGACTAGTTATGCTTGTTTCATGTGTTCAGTAGGTATAGGGATCCTTTTTGTACTTTTAAGTTTAAATGCAAGTCTTTCTTTTCCTTGTTTCCTTGATGAACTCTTTCAGCAGCAGCAGGGATATAGTTTCAGGCATATGATTCCCCAGTTATATAGAAGTCATTCAGAAAGTAGTTTGGATGCTCTTTGAAGAATGCCTGTCATGCATAGAGCATATACAGAAATTAATTAGTGCTGGGGGTTAAATACTTCCAAACAAGTCAACCAGTTTCCAAATGGCAGTCAACATTTACCTGCAAAAAGTCATATATGTCATCGCTTACACCCTTCTCACCATATTGAATGTCACGTAAATCTGTACTATAACTAAATCCAGTACGGGTTGGCTGGTCCACAAATATGAGGTTTCATGCCTAGATAACCAATGAAACATAAGATTAGGTTTTAAATAACAAGAAAGAAATAGCACCGAGCAACTTATGCTTGTTTGTCAATGAAGTACAGCTTGCATATTACTGGTGGTGGGTCATATATTGCATCAACATCAACATAAAGAAGAAAAGCATTTCAGTTCAGTCTTCAGTGTTTAAAGATAATAAATGAAATCAGTAAAAATCGAAAAGGAAATCAGTTTCGTCAAATGCCAAAGAAGTTTCTCTTTTTACTAATAAGCTGTATATCACCTGTGTTATAGATGCTAATGATCAGATAAATCTACGGGGATGGCATGAGATGGAAAGAACAATTTACTAAATGGACAATGTGAACAGCAAAATGGCCATAAAAAATAATAATAAAAACTTGGACGTATAAGCAGCACCTTGTCCCATCCATAGTCATTCCAGATCAGTGACATATTATCAGCAATATGGAAAGGAGCATTTTCATTAAACAAAAGGGCCAATTCACTGCCGCAACCAGGACCACCAGTCAGCCAAAGAACAACTGGGTCACTACTGCTGCCTTGTGATTCACAGAAGAAATAAAACATTCTGCAAGAAACAAGACACGATCTCAGAACTACAATGGAGCCATATGAGTCTATGACATTTTTTTAAGCAGTAATATGAGAATATATATAGTATACGCAAATGCAAACACACGCATGAGTGAAAACACATAAATAGTGTGTCTGTGTGTGCGCGCGCGCGCGAAATTTCTGCATTGCAAAATATTACAGATTTTTACACAGCTTCACAAAAGAACAAGTTCAGCATGCAATAATTTATCACTGAACCTGTTGTGCACTCAAGAGTATGGATCTCAAAGTGTGCATCAGCCAAGGAAAGAATCCATGGAATATCTTAGAATGCACCATTTTAGGATTGCCTACCTAATTGTCTGCTTTATAATCGTAACCCAATCTCATTTCCCAATTATCTCGTCTGAGCCAGACAATTTGACTCATTGTGCCAATTTTTCAATTTTCATTTTCCATCTACTTTTCCTATTTGTTACTTTCTTTTAATCAAAACCGACCGAAGGAAGCTTTTCTCCCGTGACACCTTCACAAATTGTGACTGTCTTTCCGTTTGTCCGTCTCCCCTCTCTCTCTCTCTCTCTCTCTCTCTCTCTCTCTCTCTCTCTCTCTCGCTCCCTGCCCCTCCCTCCCTTACTCTGATCCGCCGTCCGCTAACTCCCCTCTTCCCCTTCCCCTCTCTATGGCTCTCCGCCTCTCCCCTCTTTCCCCTCTTCCTCTCTCTAGCTCTCCTTTCCCCTCCTCTCTCCCTCTAACCGCCGCCGCCACTGGTCGGTTTCGCACCGCCCGACGGCGGTATGCTAGTAATATTCTTACAGGTTTCTCACATGACTCCTTCACAAATTCTGTCCGTCCATCTGTCCATCTTCTCCTCTCTCTCCCTCTCTCCCCCCCCCCTCCCCCTCCCTTGCTCTGATCCGCCGCCCGCCAGCTCCTCTCTTCCCCCCCCCTCTCGCTCTCTGCCTCTCCCCTCTCCCCTCTTTCCCCTCTCCTTCTCTCTCTAGCTCTCCTTTCCCTCCTCTCTCCCTCTCACCACCGTCGCGGCTGGTCGGTTTTCCACTGCCCGACGGCAGTATACTAGTAATATTCTTATTGATATTTTTTACATCACATAATCTTTCAAGCATATTCCTTCTACCTTTAGCTTTATGTTAACCCTACTGAATCCACATCTCCCTTTGCCGAAATACATAATTCATGCATTTTTTTTTTAAGAATAAAGGTGGAGGTACCTCCCCCGCGTTCCATTAAAGAGATATTAACGAAACAAAAGTACAAACATAATACATTAACAAAACAAGAGGGGAAAGCAAAATACAAGCTGAAAGCATAAAAAAGTCGTGCATCACTTGCACGATAACCACAATGAGGAGTGGGGAGGAGCCTGAATTCTATAAATTCATGCATGTTATCACCATCATTTAAAACAAAAATCATTTCTAGAATCATGAATTTCCACCATTCCAAAATTTATATAAAAATTAAGTGTTTTAGGACCTTATTACACCAACAATAGATGAAAATAAGAACTGAATTCTACAAATTCCCACTTTAATTACGCCAAAAAAAAATAAATGTAAACAACATTCAGTCAAAGAAAAATACTTGGCAGCATGAGTGTGCTCGAGGCTGTAGCATCCAGCGTGATGCCCTAGCTCCTCAACCGAGACATCGGGTCCGATATCTCCGAGTATTTCGTGATTGAGCTTCTTCTCAACGATCCGAGGGCTAGAAGACGACTCTCCTCCTCCGATCTCGTCCGCGCTCCATCGATCCCTCCAAGGAACAGGTCA
>JAVJIF010016125.1:0-32018 GCA_038442645.1 Agave tequilana
ATAATAACGATATGTAAAAATTTGTCAATAAAATAACTCATTTGTCTTAGTTAAAAATAATAACAATATGCAGTTCACATAATGTTGATAACAACGCCATTACTTTCTTAAAAAAAAATATAACAATTTAACATCAAAATTTAATGCGACAATAAGCAGACTCTAACATTCTGATACTTTGAAGAGTGAGTCTATAAATTCAAACTAATACATGGACAAAATTATCATGATTAGTTAAAACAAATATGATTTTGATTTTATCCATGATCACGTAGCTAGGCACCTAGGTACAACATATGAAGTGTATAAAAATAATTTACAGTTATTTTGTGCCACAAATTAACAATGAAAGCCAAGCATGATCAAAACATATTGTTAAATCCAAAAATATAATTATTGTAAGAATATTATTTTTTCAGAACAACAAGACTAAGAAAGTAATTTGCATGAAAATTAATTAATTGAAAAAAAAAAAAAACCTGATTTGTCTTCTAGATTGTTGAAAATTTTATCCCTATTTCTTTTTTAAATTAAAGCATGCAATAATTATAGTTAGCACAAATCAAATTAAATGTGTATCAATTACTAAACATGCAACAAAATTAAAATAAAGATTAAGATTGCTGGCCTGTGAGATGTAGTCGTGCGACGCACAACTCTAAAAGATAAATGGTCGGTTTTCTCACCCGATGTCGAAATAGCTCATCAACTAGCGGTAAAATTCCTCCAGAATTACCATACCCGGGTTTGGATGCTAGCACTAGGCCTCTGCTTAGATTCAGAATGGTTGCCCAATAAAGAAAAAAGAGAAAATTTAATTAGTATAAAAGTCTTCTCGCGAAGAGTAGGCTTCCAAAGAAATTTCAGAGAAAAGAAGAGAAAATGAGACAGTGTGTTGAGAACTGAATTAGGTTTTATTTATAGTCTTGCATCACAGTTGTTGTAACAACTCTATCAGAAAATCTGAGCAGTTGAGAGATTTGCTCAACTGACTTGGATCCTGAGACTTGGTGTATATTTGACTTAATCAAAATAACTGAAATGAAAGATTTTTTTTTTTATTGATTTTAATTCAAAAATCTAACAGTTCTATTTTTTCTTGAGCTACATTATATCTTTTTGTTGCAACAAATCAACATAGGGCCTGTTTGGTTCTTCGTTGAGAAATGGATCTCTGGGCAACCATCACATCGGCGTGCTTTTCATGAGATTCACTGTATCTACAATGTAGGTACAGTAATCCAAGCCAATTCCTCGCTAGCGAGAGGATCTCCGCCTCTCTACTGTAGATCTCCTTATGTAATGATTCTAAAGAGCCTCGCATAAATTCCTCTCGCTACTAAAAACGTAACCATACACGCAAGTTAGATATCTACCAGCTACAGTGTGTTTTACAATTTCCAAACCTATAATTCGTCAAACAAACAGCCCTTAGATAAAGTAATATTTTCTTTTAATTTTCATTTGCTTTCTCTGACTTGTTCGCCGTGATTTTGATTGTGATTGGATCTGAATTTGCAACCTTTGAGCCTTTATAATAAGAGAATAATGTTATTTTATTGCATTAAATATCAGAGATGATTGCAACTATGAAAAACTTTGTTAATGATGATCATTTTTTTTTAATTTCAAATTTTCTACTTGTGTTGCTAAAAGGGACAAGGAAACTTCTCCGATTTGGAAGCGGAAGCAGTTGTATGTTCGGCTTTGCATAAATTACAGTTATAAATGGTTGGGAGTTAGAACTGTGCTCATTTTTGCAATATGGTCCATGTATGACTTTCGAGTTACACCCAATCAAACGTGATATTACAGGGCAAATGACGAGTGTTAGGTGCTTTAGAATATGCTCAAAACCTAATATGCGGATTTCGTCTTTATATTAACTGATAAATCTCGACCCATATCTGTACAAAACTTCCTTAAAATCCGTCATACAAAATATTTATTTTGTAAACTAGTTATTTATACAGGATAATATTCTTATCCTATAAATACCGATCCACTATAGATAATTTTTCGCAATAGAATATGTTATTGAATCATATGTAGTTTAGTTGTGTAGCTTTTAACAAAATTTTACTTTTTAAACAGAAGTTTGTTTGGTATTTTTGAATTATAATTCACTCACATTTATCAATCTCTTAAAATTAAAAAATTGACTCAAATATTTTTTTTTGCAAGAAGTCAACCAATGCTTTGGATACGAATATTAGAATTTTAAAAATCCACCCAACCCGACCCGATCCGACCTTAACAGGTCATACAACCCAGTACCAGCATTTTGGGACCTTTTGGTCCCAACAACCTCACCTTTAGTCTTGTGACTTTTATTTTGACATTTTGCAAGGTCTGAATATGCAAAATCAGAAATGGTTGTAGCCTTCCCTGCAAAATGTCCTCCCGTGACCGCCACAGTGAAACAAATAAAGAAAGTAAATCACTAATAAATAAACAGATAATTAAAATAAAACGGATAAAAAAAGAAGAAGAAGAAGAAATTGAAGAAAAAAAAGTGCAAAATCTATTACCAACCCTTTATCTTTCTTTCTTTTTGTCGCTTTCTTTGTTCCATTCGTCTCCCCGAAAAAGCCATGAACGAGGACCAGGCGGCGTCGCTAGGGTTTTCGCCACAATCCCCAAACCGTTAAGTCTCTCTCTACCTACAAACCCTAGCCCTAATCGATCCTTTCCTTCATCAGGACCCAACAACAAAAGAACACAAACAAGATTGATTCACGCCATTAATATTCCAACACTAGGGGTCCCAAAGTTCCTCATTTGCTCCCAAACTAGGTATCTCTCGGCCCCAAGAAAATTTCCCCCAGATTGCAAGCCTAGGGTTCTCGGTTTTCTCAACAAGGGGGGTCGTCTTCAATCTCGCTTCCCAACCCTAATCTCATCAATCCCTGGGGTTGGCTGATAATGTGTATACTGTGCGTAGTCCAGAGGTGGTCTCGGCGGGTCGCGACCATGCTCCCTTGGCTAGTAATCCCCCTCATGCTCCTCTGGGCTTTATCCCAGCTCTTGCCCCCTAATTTTCGGTTTGAAGTCACAAGCCCTAGATTAGCCTGCGTCGTCGTTCTTCTAATTACCCTCTTTTGGTACGAGATCTTGATGCCCCAGCTGTCTCTTTGGCGGGCGCGGCGGTCTGCACGGATCAGGGAACGGCGGAGGACCCAGGCTATTGAGCTTCAGAAGTGAAGAAATCGGCTACACGAAGGTGCCGGAATTGTTTGACCCCGTATAGAGATCAGAACCCTGGAGGGGGGAATTTATGTGCAGTTATTGTGGGCATGTTTCCAAAAGACCAGTCTTGGATTTGCCCGGGTGGCAGGATTGGCCGGGGGAGTCGGTTTCGATACCACGGTATTGGGGAAATGGCGGGGACGGTGGCGATGAGAGGTGTTTGACGGAGAAGTCGTATTCCGGGGTGTTGGTTTTCGGGTGCCGGCTGGTGGGCTCCTTCTTTCTAAATGTGCGGTGGGTTTGGAGGAAGGTTTTTAGGATTGGGGCCGGGGAAGGTGATTCGTCGGATGGAGAGAGTAAAAGTTTGTCCAGTAATAGGGGGGACAATGGAGGAAATTTTCAGGAGAGTAGAGGGGAGAAGGCCAGGAGAAAAGCTGAGGAGAAGAGGCAGGCTAGATTGGAGAGAGAGATGCTGGAGGAGGAAGAGAGGAAGCAGAGGGAGGAGGTCGCAAGGTTGGTGGAGGAACGGAGGAGATTGAGGGATGAGAAGTTGGAAGCGGAGAAATTACGGTCAAAGGGACTGTCCAGTGTTGATGGTGAAAGAGAGAGTAGGAAGGAGACAGAACGGAGGAGACGCGAGAGAAGGCGGGAGAAGGATAAGGGATCAAGTAAAAGTAATTCAGATGGTGAAGAGCTCGAGAAGAGGGCGAGCAGAGAAAACGAGAAGAAACGGGAGTTTGATAAGAAGAGTGAGATTGAGAGACAGAAGGCTAT
Organism: Agave tequilana; assembly: GCA_038442645.1. Classification (NCBI taxonomy): domain Eukaryota; kingdom Viridiplantae; phylum Streptophyta; class Magnoliopsida; order Asparagales; family Asparagaceae; genus Agave; species Agave tequilana. The sequence continues at coordinate 3,964 of JAVJIF010016125.1, forward strand.
GGTGGAAATTTGAAATTACAAGCCCTGGAAGGTTGTAATGGGAATAAGGTGGCAGCAAGTAAGCCTAGGTACTTTGATAGGATGAAAGGCACTTTTTTATCGTCTTCTGGAGGTTTCAATGGTGCATCATTTTTTGGGAGGAATGCTCAGACTACTGTCACTGTTACCAAATTTAGTAAGCCTGTTGCTGGATTCGTAGAACTTGGACAGAACTCTGGAATTAAAAGAGATGCTCATTCTGCTGCAAAAGCAACTGGAAAATCTACTCCAAATGGAGATCATCAACCTGTGAGTTATTATTTGCTAAACCTGATCATTCTTGTTGTTGTGTCTTCCCTTTGGTTTTAATGAATGTATTGAATAATTCATATTTCTTGCATGTCATTTTGCTGCCTTTTCCAGGTGGGGACTGATGTGCAGCCACGGCCAACTGTCCCAAAAAAATCGTGGCATCAACTATTTACTCGTTCTTCTGCTGTTTCTCCAGACCCAGATACAAATAGCATTACATTTGGAAATCTTAATAGCCAACTGGAAGCTATAAGTGTTACTGATCATAGAGTATTCCCAAGTTACCCCGTTGATAATCAGTTCAATATTCGGCGATCATTGCCTCTTGCTGGCTACTCTTCACCAAATGGCCCATTGAATGGCAACTTGGTTCCTAATGTTGCGCCTGACTCTATGTTTCCTCTTATTAAAGAGCCAGTAAGAAATTCAGTAGTAGAAGATGCTGAGCTATTTGAAGACCCATGCTATGTTCCAGATCCTGTATCCTTGGTAGGGCCTGTTTCTGATCAACTTGACAAATTCCCATTGTTGGGGACTGGGTTTATTGAAAAGGTAGAGGATCCTCGTGTCCTCAAGAATGTAAATGCTTCAGCTGAAGTGAGTAAGCCTTCTCCTATTGAGTCCCCTATGTCTAGGTTACGTGTTTCTGAAGAGAGACAAGTTTCATGTACTCCAAAATCACAGAAGTTGCGTGCTTCGAAATCGGATGAATCAAGTAATGCTGAAGGGCCAGGAACGTGGCAAATGTGGGGCACCCCGTTGGCTCAGGATGGACTTGGTCTAGCAGGTGGACCTTCCAGCTGGTTCTCACCTTTAATGCAAAGCAAATCTAACCAAGAAGATCTAAGCCATCCCTTGGGACACAACCCTATAATATCACAAATTGGATCTGAAACCTGCTTCCTAGCATCCATACTCCTCAGAAAGCTTCTGTTGGTAAACTCCAGAATGGTGGGACATTCAGTCCTCTAGGTCCTGGTCTGAATGGCAATGATCCATGGGCGCAGAATTCTCCATTTCACTCACCATTGCCAGTTGATGGAGAAAGCCATTTCCTTCCTCTTGATCTCATAGATAATATCGCTCAGAATGAGGTGACATATGGTAGTACAAACAGTTCAGCAGCTGTCCATCCTTTTGAAGTGCCTTCGGCTAACGTTTGGCCCAAGTAAGTACTCCGTGCTCAAAATTTGATTTTTCTCCATTGATAGGACTGCAGAGCACTTCTATTACTTGTAAATGTTAGTTCAACTGTAGCATTGCTCTTTTAGAAATTTGTATGGGTAACTGTAGAATTGTAGTGGAATTCAACATGAGTGATCTTATGGAAGATATATACTCACCAAAGAAGAAACAGTTTTGTTTAAATATTCTTATTGGCAGTTATTGCATACTGTGTTAGATGATATTCATGATATATCCTTCTCAAAACCTCCGGTAAACATAAATTAAAATAACATCTATAACCTATGTCTTTAAGATTACCCATTTTATATATATTTAAAAAAAATTCATACAGAGCTACATGTATGACTAGGACAATTCTTTATTCATTTTTTGAGTAAAGACAAGTGGCATTTATTCAATCTATTAGGTTCTTCATGATTCGTAGTATACAACTGCTTGTGGACACTCCTTCATTGTATGAATTAAAATGTCTCTCATCAAAAATAAATTATGAGGCTAAAACTATATCAGAACGTCAACAAATTGCTAAAGTGGCATTTGGGACCATTATTGACAAACTGAATGAACTAAGTCTCTTCAATAAAACTTGCAAAGTTTAAACACTTACTTTGCTTGGGTATTCAAGTTCAATGATCATATATATTTGACATCAGTAGAGGGGAGAGTGGGCAGCTAGATGAGTGATCAGACTGCAGGAATTTGACTGTTAGAAAAAAAGTACCAGTAGGCTTGTAATTTAAATTAACCTTACATGCACTTTCAATTTCTTGGAGACCAGAGTGCATGATGCTAGAATGCTTGGACTTCATGTAAATCTGTGTGCTCTTGGGTACAATATATCCTTTGCATTTGTTGCTTATTATGAATTAAGTACTTTAGATACTCGGCTTTTCTGAGCGCTTATCGTTGTTGTGGTCTTTACTTTGTGAAGTTCTATATTGAAGTCATTACTCTATTGTGCCATCATATCAAGAACTTTACGTCACCAAATGGTGCAGCCAGTTGATCAGGTGGTAAAGCTGTCCATTGGGGTTTATTTGGGCTTTTGTGTGGTCAAAGTTCCAGATAAAATTATAAAATTGTCATATGCCTATATGAGATGATGAGAAAATGTTTTGACTGGCCAAATGGGAATTGAACTGGAGAAAAAAAATATGTGTATTCCTTCAGAAAACTACTTGCTTGATTTCCTTCCTTGCCTACCTGTCATTTGAATAGGTCATTGATCCATCTAGAAGATGTGATTATTGTTGTTGCTAGTTAATACTAAATAATGCATGGGAGCTGTATTTTCATACTTCCATGTTCAAAAATTCCATTATTTCCTCAATATACTCCAACAGTTCTCGGGGACATGCAGCCTGGAGGCAGATCAAGCTAGTAATGTTGAATATAATGGAAGCAAAAATGTCCTCATTATATACCACACACTGTAAGGGGAAGCAGGACTGTTCTGAAGTAGACATATATAGGCCTAAAGATGTGGGTTCCCTTCTTAGTGCGATAATAGTGGTACTAATATAAATGCAAATCTCAGAATGGCTAAAGTCCCAAATCAATGCTCACTAGTGTTGAAGAATAAGTGGGTTGTATCATCATCTAATTTAAATATTTGCTGATTAAAAAATGATACTTGTTGGTATTCATATGTGATCATTGATTGTCAGTTTATGACATCCAATAGCCCTAAGATGGACAAACGAGATTAAATTCTGTGATACTGATGCATTTTGTAGGATATCAATCATATCATCTCGCCAAGGTGATGTATAGGTGGAATATAACACTTGTTATGCTAAATTGCAGGTGGAATCTGTAACTTATTGTGATAGCCCTAAACATGAATAACGAGGATTAAATTGCGTGATGTTATGCATTCCCTAGGATATCATTTCGCCATGGTGCTGCATAGGTGGAATTTAGCACTTGTTATGCTAAATTGCAGACATTTATTATTATAGCTTAACATTAGTATTGACGATTAAATCCTTGTGATATTGATGCATTCCCGAGGATATCATCTTGCTTTCGTGCTGCATGCTTAGATGTGGTTTCAAATATCAGCCAATTTCTATACATATCGGCAATATTATATAGGTTTTGAGGTACCTGAGACGATATTAACACTATTAATATCGGCCAATATCGGGTCGATTTTGCCAATATTGAACGATATTGATGTGAAAAACCAGTGGCCGATACTGAGATTTTAAACCAGGAATTTAGCACTTATTATGGTACATGGTAAAGCCAAAACTCCAATGTCTTTTGAGGCTTCATGAGGTGATGTAGCGAGAGTTATATTTAGGGATTAAAACAGGGAGGGAGACCTAAGATACATGGAAGGGACACCTAAGATAACATGGACAGAAGTCTTTGAGATAGGACGTGCATAAGCTTGCTAATAGTTCAACATGATACACATCTCTCCCTCCTATTCATGGACAGAGGGGGAGAGATGTACATTGACATGGACGGAATCTTTGGAGCACGATGTGCATAAGCTTGCTATGAGGGGGTTTGTGGTTGAGGGGGACCTAATATAACATGGACGAGATCTTTGAGATAGAATGTGCATAAGCTTGGTAATAGTTTAATTTGCACTCCACTGGGAGCACCTAACAGCCACAATCAAGAGGTGTTTTGTTTATTTCCTCTCTCATTATCATCTAACATTTCATCATCAAAATCAAGTTGGATATGGAGCCAAATTTTCACAGGAAGGTTGAACAAATGTTTAACTGTTCTTCAACATGACGTCAACTCACGAAGATCATTCTGGTTCCAGCTAGGAAACATGGAACAAGGGGGGATTGCCATAATTACTAAGTATGCCGTGGTGACATGGAAATGACACTGACCTCTGAGGGAATGCATTGTTGTAGTCCAGTTAAAAAGTTTCTGAGATATTGTATATGGAAAAGTGATTACACAGCTGCTTCCTTTGTTTGCTCCAATAAGAGTGAGGACTCTAAAAACCATGTGATTGTTGTGGCCAAGGTTGGTTTGCTAATCCAAAACTGCGAATGGTTTTTCTTTTCTTGGTTGAATGCTACTTTGTGGGAACTTGCTATTCGGCGCCATTAATCTTTGTAAAGGATATTGAGCTATTCCTTTTGAGAAGGACCTTAGAATACTGGCACGAACACTAGGAGGCATGTTTGGATTGTTGGGATGAAAATCCATTGTATTTCATTTTGGGTGAAATCCATTGAATTATACTTGTTTTTCAGAGTTGAAATCTTTTGTATACAATCTAAAGTGTTTGTTTAGCTACGACATTTCTTTTGTAAAGTACCTTATAATATTGTCTTTAGTCATCGTGAGTTCCTTAAGGCCTTGTTTGTATTGTCGGGATGAAAATCTATTGTATTTTATTTTGGGTGAAAATCATTGGACTGAACTTGTTTTCCAAAGAGTAGCAAGTTCTTTGGATTACAATTTAGTGTTTGTTTGGTTAACAGATTAACTCCATAAGTCATTAGTTCTTTTTTCCAAAAGTAGTTTCGTAGTTGGGATAAATCCTTGTTTTAGAAAAAAGAGGTCATCCTTTTTCTAATCCAAAGGATTTAGCCATTTTTGGATCGTCTTTTGGGTTCCCAAATCCATTGGAAAATGGGAACCTAGAAGTAAAATCCTTAAGATTAGGTCTATCAATACATGTTATTTATGGAGATATTCATATTGGTAGCAGAGTCCCACATCATAAACAGCATGGACGAGCGATAAGTAGAGAGATGCAAACCAAGAACTACTCAAGCTCTCAAAGCAAAAGTGGTTCCTAGCTTATTAAAGCCTCATTTGGGGTCCAAGGTCTCCCAACAAGTGGTATCAAAGCACACAATGTGGCCTCGATGGTCCTGTTGTGTTGCGAGGCAGTGTGTGTGTGTGTGTGTGTGTGTGTGTGGAGATAATGATGTGTCATGTAGCACAAATACTTCGACGAAGGAGATGTACTGGGGTCAGAACTTATTTGATGCTTGATGGATACGTGTCAAATACTCTATTTAACGCATCTTAACATTTGCAAGGTACCTTAGTCATATTGGAGACATGTCCTAGACATAATCAATACTACAAAGTTGGAAAAAAAAAAATCTAATTTTGAAGGAAGCGTTTATAGTTTTATCACTTGTAGATGCATTTTATTTACAAATTCTGGAACTAGTTTCTCAATAAGAAATATGATCGTCTACCTAATTATTAATTTATATGGCTTAAAAATGTTTTATAACATCTGAGATACCGCGGTTCGTTAGATATTCTAGCCCTGCAGATTCATGATACAAATAATGAACATTAACACACTCAGACATTTTTACTTCAATTATTATTGTATATGTATACACATATAATGTTATATTTTTTCTTGTATCCTAATTTGTGCATTGTATCTATGAATATGGATACACAAAAACCCAAATATTTATACAAATAATATTTGTTGTATCCATGCCTTACCTGTGTGTTAGTTTTTCAAAATTAGCCAAATGAGTGTTTTCGTTTCTCTCGTACCCATAACCCATATCTGTGTTCATGCTTCATATATGATGTGAATTGGTGCTCGATTTGCCTATTTATCTCAATGATAGATGTTGTCTGCTGTGTTGATAGTATTTCATATCCTCATGGATGATGAATGGCACCATAAAGTCCATTTTAGTAGTCTCTTGCACGGAGATTGTTGAGACATTAATGTAGGAGCATATTCCTACATTAGTAAGGGTATGAACAAGTGACCAAGATCCGCTAGCTTAAACTTTTGGGTCAAAAGTGGTTTCTAATACATATAGGCCTTTCTGACCCCCTGAAATACTATAGTTAACCTTCATTTGTAAACAAGTTGATAATGACATTGCTAAACCATTGTAGTGATGAGTGTGTGGTTGTCTTCTAACAGCTAATATGTCATAATATTACTGTATTTTTATAGTGGCGTACAGGTTTTAGTCTTGGATTTTGTGGGTTTACTATCGAGGTAGCTTTTCCCCAAGCATTTCCTATCTACCCTATCGATCAAATCAGCTTTGGGTGCAAGTGGGTAAGTTTAGGTCCAGATTCAGTTTCATCCAAAATTGATCCAAACCCACTTCATATTTTGATTGCATCTAGGTTGCTTTTCTCCAAAAGTTTCCGATAGAACTACACACTGTATATCAAATCAGTTTTGGGTGCAAGTGGATAATGTTAGGTCCAGATATAGTTTCATCCAAATTTGATCCAAGCCCACTTCATAGATCTAGGACATAGCCATTATTGGATTTCTTTCCATGTTCTAGTCATTAGTTTTGCACTAATTTCAGATCCATTTCAGCTCTTGGGTTTGGTCAGAGTGTATCTTATTGTACTAAGCCTACATCTCACTTGGTCTGTGTTCATGTCCCCCTGTATTGTTGGACCAAACCTAACCTGTGGCTAGATCAGTGATATAATTGGATCCAACTTAGTAGGTTTGGTTGGATGCTATGAAGCACATACACTTTAAACTGAGTGTCGTGTCCGTGTCGGACACCAATACGTATCAGACACTCTGATGCCGTGGCGGATTTTAACAACCATAAAATCACGTGTCGGCACCGTGTCCTACGCTATATCGACATTAGATAAAATTTAAAGATTATGTATTAGATATCTAAAAGTCACATGTCGCTTAAATAAACATGAAAAAAATATTGTTCTGACATAAGCAAATATATTAGTAGAATTTACACACATCACGAATTAGGTGAGGTATTAGTTAGATTGTTTTTAGATTTTTTTGTTTTGTTTTGTTACTTTATAGAAGCTATAGCTGTAAATTATTTAGATTTTATTTTGTTTTTTTATCTTACCTTTAATAAAACTAATTATTCATGTTTAATTATTTTTTGCCAAGTTGATTATTTATTATTCTACTCACATAGGTAGAATTGTGTAGAAATGTCTATTTCGGAAAGTACCGTTGAAAAAGAAGACAATACATCTCTTTGAAAGTATGAGAGAAAATTGGAAAATTACGAAAGGGGAGGAAATTTATCTATATATAATAATAATAATAATAATAATAATAATAATAAAATATTGCTTGCCGTGTCTCCGTATCTTTTTTTTTGGATTTTGCCGTGTCTCGAGTCCGTGTCTGTGCCGTACCCGACACCCGTGTCCGTATCCGTGCTACATAGGTTGGATGTAGGTCTATCTGATCCATTACCCAAAACATTTCCACAGTTGATTACCTCATCTGTTAGATCCATTTTTTTTCTGCCTATAACCTATTTGATGGAACTAGTGAGGTCATTCTTTGTGAACTACTCAAGGCCTTTCTGCTCATCCATGCCAAATGGAGGCAGAACCTCCTCAGTGGAAACCAATGTCTTTGTCAGGTGCAGTTAATGGCACAATGCTTACCTCTTCCCATGATATATTTCTATTGTTGCCTTTATTTCTTCTCAAGCAGGTTGATCCAAGAGACCCCATGTGTCTGTTGCCACCAAATACTCCACTGTATGGATTCACGACATGTTGAATAATGGATCTCCATTCAAATGCGAAGTGTCAAGCAAGACAGCAGTGACCACTTTTTAACCTCCTGCATCAAATGTGCAGTCAACTTATGACTGAATCCCATACTACACCAATTGTTGTGTAATAGGGTCTGGGAATTGCTAAAACGCTGGAATGGCAGGGATCACTAGTCGATATACGGTTGTCATTGTCCTATTTCTTTCCTTTTTTTTCTGGGTAGGGTGGGCGTGCGTTGGGTTGAAGTGTTAATTTTCTGCAGCGTGCACCTTTCCTCCAAGATGTAACAAAGCTGCATAGTCCTTGTATTGATAACTAGCTTGTATTTTCCCCCTCTTTTTTTCCCATCTGAACTATGTGTTTGGTAAAGTTTACTTAAACTTGAGATTTCTGGAAGCCAATTTTTACCACCACCACTAAACATCTTATTTTATTGTTTGAAAAGCCTGGAGACTTATACAAGACTATCCTAGCATGGTGTGTAAAGAGTTGAGGTCACCATGAGTTCCTTATTCCTTATTGGGTTAAGAAACATGGCAATATTTGGATTCTAAAAGATATTAGGGGGCAGCATGTGTTCCTAGCTGTATCTACAATTCTACATGTAATTGGTGCAAAAGGTGTCTTTGCTCATGCCAAGACTCCCTTTTATGCTTTGGTGACCAAAGTAAAATAGAAAAACTGGAGAGCAGAAAGTGAAACACAAAGGAGAAGGAAAGAGGGAAAAAAAATCAGAGGAGGAAAGAATGAAATTTACATTAGCTTCTCAACAGTCTAGCAAATGATAGAATCCATCAGAAAGATTGCTACCTTGACCCTCTTTTGCTAAACCTGTTACGATCTGTTACATTGGGTAAACTGTCACAAAAGGAAAGTGGCATTATTAGTCTTTTGACTTGACTAATAAGGTAGATAAATAATCCTGATTCCTATTAGAATAGGTATACCTTTTGATTTAAGGTCTTTCTGTATTATATTAGTTATTAACAAAAATCTTGTAGTATCCTCAACTAAATTATTGTGATCTAGACTTTTTTATCTGCTATAATTGTTTTGGTTATGTATACACTTTTGCACATACATATTCAAACATACACAGACACAACCATGTCATGCATTTTTAATAGTCCTGTGTCTGGCACTCATACCCAACAACACAAAGCCAACATGTGTCCATTTGGCCCAAATCATGTAAGGACTCAGTCAATCTTGTGCTGGCCTGGAACAGGTGATGAATTTCTTATATTTATTAAATGTATCCGCGGGCAATTTTTAAAAGCATAGATATATACTGATGCACACTCTTGCTACTTTAATTGTAAACTAACTACTTTTTCTGCCACATTGTGGGTGATTCTATTATTTACTATTACTTATACTAATTGATTGCTGAGCTAATATGAATTACATCCAGCCACCACTCTCTCTCTCTCTCTCTCTCTCTCTCTCTCTCTCCCCCCCCCCCCCCCCCCTCTCTCTCTCTCTCCTGCTTGTTGCCATCAGTGTCAAGTAAACTAGTAGGTCTCAACACTTGTCAGGCAGTATTAATTTCTATGAGGGATGAGAGAGAATCAGTCCCTTAACTGTCAAAAGAACTTCATAAATAAGTAATAGGAATAAGATTTGTCAACACACTAAACAGTTGGTGAGATACTGTATCTGACAACAAGTCACTCTTTGCCTTGTAACAAATATGAAATAAGTGGATCAGCAAGTTCACTCTACTAGCCCTTATCATCAGTTGTAAATTTTATAAGAGGCTCCCTCTTTAATTTAACTCATGAGCGAAGGCTTCCCGCTGTCCATTGAGCCAGCCTGAATAATCTGCCTTATGGCAAAGAATTCCAATGATAACCGAAAGCTAATTCCAGAAGTTTAGATCAGACTTCTGATAAATTCAGAATCCTGTTGAATCCAACTCACATACATGAATTTATTATTCTGTTTGGTGAAAATACTAAAAAAAAAAAATGAGTTTTTCGTTCTCTTTTTCTCTTAGAAGATTATGAAATAGTTTTCAGAAATTTAAAACAAAAACTTCCTTATGCTTAAAATGCTTTACTAAATGCTTATCCCAGTTGGAACCAATGTCTTTTCCTTATATGTCTGTTGAAATGTTGATGTCATTCAGCAAAATGCAAAACAAAATTTGGTGAATGCATGCAAGATGTCCCAGTTGAAACTAGTATCTTGTTTCTTGATTATGGATTTTGGAAACTAGCTTTTGGTTGCTGTTAGTTGCCAACATATCTTCATGATTGCTTGGTTTTGAGGGGATGATGAGGACATCGCGTTGTTTGAGCGAGTCTACACTAAAAGATGACGTGCTACATTCATTTGGCTTTAGTTTATTATTATGCAGTTTGGAATTATTTTATTTTAGTTGTTTCCTTTTTCTTTGTTTTTAGTACCACATCGGTTATACTCTGAGGACTGGATTTGTAAAGCCTATAAATATGCCTCAAGACCTCTTTAGTAGTCAATAAATGAATATATGAAAATTTTCAGTTAATTTCTTGAGATATGAGATCTTGAGGTTGGTGCAAAGGGTGTGAAGCTCGATCTGGTGCAAAGGTGTGAAGCCCAAAGTTTACTAGTTTCTTGGTTTTTTATATTTCTTTACTCTTTTTTAAACCTTAATTTTCCTCCTCTGTTCAGATTGAAGGCGATTGCCATCCCAAATTTTACATCAATTTTGATATAAGAGCCCTAGATTTTCAATCTCCTTCAAAATTTTCTCCAAAAATCCTAGATCAGTAGCTTTCCTTAAAAAAATTCAAAACCCTAGATTTAGATCTCCCTCTTTTCCCTCCGAGTTTAGATTTCTTAAATTTGAAAAAAAGAAAAATAGAGGAAAAGCAGAAAAAAAAGAATAAAAAATGAAATTAGAAAGTAGTACTGTTCATTCATCTTCCTCCCCACAAAAAAAACCCTAACCCTGTTCAGACTGTCGTCGCCTTCAAGTTGCCACACCCTCTTCGTCTTCGCCGCCGCGGCTTCCGTCGACCTTTCCTCATCGTCGATGACATCATCAACAACAGCACCTCCCGCACCAAATGTCCTCATCGTCAACAGCAGCTGATAACATCAGCTCCCATCGACCTCCCTCCTTCGCCGCCGACGCTGACATTGATCAACAACCTCGCTGATGTCACCAAACCTCACTAGCAATGACGCCGACATCGATCAACAACTCTCCGTCACCACTCCACACCTAACCGTCACCACCTGCATCACTCGCCATCAACCTTCACAGCTTGCGTAAACGCGTCCTTGTCCTCTCGCCGACGTCGACAAGCTCTTATCGATCCCGACAGAGCTCATCGACATCAATAGAGCTGTTACAACTTCATCGAGCTTCGCTGTAATCCTCATCACCGTCGTCACCTCCGTCTTCATCGCTGACTTCTTCCTCGTCTTTGCCACATCATTACCGACTTCGTCATCGTCTGTTGTTTCGATCAGCGTTGATTTGATCTAAGCCGCTCGAGCCTACCCCGACCCGTCATCATTTTCAGATCCGACCTGGATCCAACTCCAGTCAACTCGACCCGCTTGCAGCCCAGAATTTGTACCGAATTGAGTCGACCCGAGCCAACTGAGCCGACGGCTCAGTCCCAAGCCATTCTGAGTTGGCTGATTCGAGCCGACTGAGCTGACAGCTCAGTCCCAAGCCATCCTGAGTTGACTGAGTCTTGACTCGGTCCCGACTCGATTTTGACTCTGTTCAGAAACCATTTTGAGCCCATTTTAAACCTGATTCGAGCTGTTTTTGAGGCAATCTTCTTCTAGTCATGTCAAGCCTGAGTTGCAGCTGTTCAAGAGCTTCGATGTAAGAATTTCAGCCATTAGTTATGGAGAATCGCCTAAAGCAGGACTTATTTTTTAGCGTGAACTATTCACTTTCTCAGGTGATAATCATAATTTGATCCAATTATTAATTGTTCATTTCTTACAAATTCTAAGGGTTGTGCACTTATTTATAGTTTATCATGCATAATTATTGATGTTTATTGATTTAATTTGTCGGTTGCTTAACATCATTGTTAATGATTACATTTCCTTGTATATAGAGATTGGGCCTTTTAGGATTATAATTTTCATCGTTTAGTGCATGCATTTAGTTGTGTTCGAGTCTAGGAACTTTGCATGATCATCCGCTTGTTCGTATTCTTTGCTTTACAGTCTGTCCTAAGTTAAGTTGTAAATATGTTTTAGTTTAGCACGAGATTTTGGCGTCCTCTAAAGTCACGAAATACAGATTTACAATATCGCACTAGAGTATAATTATTATGATTGGCGTGAGTCACGAAACACATTCACAACATCGCATTAAAGAGTGTAATTATTATGATTGGCGTGAGTAATGAAACACGGAATCACATCCGATTAGAGAGTAATTATTATGATTGGCGTGTTATTAGGAGAGAGAAACTCCAACAAAAAAGCAGCATAGTGCCTATCGAATTTTATGGTAGATATGACCCTCACAAACTTTGTGATTGGATAGCACATCTGGACTATTATATTGATTTGTATGAATTTTCTGATGCGAGTAGAGTTCGATTTGCCAAGTGGAAAATAAAATCTTTAGCTCTAGATTATTGAACTACCGTAGAAAGATAACTAGCGAGAACATATGTCAGACATATAGAGACGTGAATGAAATGAAGGAAAAGCTTAAAGAAAAATTACTCCCTCTTAATTCCGATTGTTTAGAGAGTTGTCTTATCTACGTCAGAGAGACTAATTATTACTGAGTTTAAATTTGAAGAGCTTGTATTTGAATGTGATTTTCAGATAACCCATCTTCCTAGTATATATATGTTTTATAATGGTTTGAGACTCGTGTTCAAAATAAATATGATCTTACATGTCATGAAGTTGTTGAGAGATGATTTTTTAGTTTTAGAGCTAGAATTGTCTCTTAGAGCACTTTAAATAGGAGATCCACTTTCAAAATGAGAAAGCAGTGTTATACGTGTGAGGGATATGAACACCATGCTTATGAGTGCACCTCGATCAAGTATTCTACATGTGACGGATATGGACACCGTGCTTATAAGTACCTCTCGATTAAGTGTCCTAAGTGTGAAGAATTTGGACATTACGATTACTAGTGCCCCTCGAAGAGTCAACATACTTATATTGTGCATACTGATGACATTAATAATTTGAGGATTGTCGAGGATGTCCACATTCCTTTTGAGGTTACTAGTGATGTTGATGAGTTAGTAAAGTCTAGTACATCTAGACTTGATGAGATTCATGTTCATGAGGAGGGTATTAATGACGTTCAGGATGCATTCGAAAAGTCTATAGTACATACGCACTTGATAAGACTCATGTTCATGAGGAGAGTATTAGTGAAGTTCGAAATGTATTAGTTGAGTCTAGTACACCCTCACATGACATTAGATGTTCACTTTCTACACTTACGATAGAGGAAGAAACTGAGCACGAGATAGTCGCTACTAGTGTTGGTACTAGCGAGTCTTTAGGATTCTTTCCTATTGTTTGTTAGGTTACTCTTAGTGTTTCTTCTTTTAGTGATTGTTTGAAGTTTTTTTTCCTGAGTTTCTTCAGATTTTTGTTGGTTTTAGTAATGTTATACCATTAAAGGTGTTGATGTACGTCCTCCTAGGAAACCTATATGTCTCAATTTTGTATTTGGAGTTTTACCTAGTGAGTTTGTTGCATTGTATTTGTCTGAAACATATGATGAGACCTGTAGACAAATAACGATTTGCAATGATAGTTACAAATTTGTTGCATGTCCATATAGTATTTTGCAGGAATTTACAACTAAAAATATGGTGATGGTTACGAGTCCCTTTGAGAAATTTTCTCTCGGAACTATGAGTCAGTTACACACTCGATGCATGTGTTCTTTTAGAGTCCTGAGGAGGATTTCTTCCATTACGATGAGTTGGATATTCCATGAGATCCTAGTATCAGTTTGGTTTTAGTAGAGCGGATTCAACTTTTTCTGTTGCATGTGTTTTTTCAGATCTACCATCGACTGTAGCTGACCCGTCATGGAGGCCAGTTCCACCACCTTGGTTCAGACTTGATGCACGACCGACGATTCAACGACCACCACCATGACCCGATTAAAATGCTTCGTGTGTGAGTTCTACACTCGACATGGTTGAGTTTTTCTCACCCCGGGGAAATGATGAGGACATCACGCTGTTTGAGCAAGTCTACACTAGACGTCGTGCTATATTCTTTTGGCTCTAGTTTATTATTATGTAGTTTTGCTTTATTTTATTTTGCCTTTATTTTAATTGTCTTATTTTTCTTTATTTTTAATACCACGTTGGTTATATTCTGAGAACTGAATTTTGTAGAGCCTGTAAATAGGCCTCAAAGCCTCTTTAGTAGTCAATGAATGAATAAATGAAATTTTAGTTAATTTCTTGAGAACTGAGATCTTAAGGTTAGTGTGAAGCCCGATCTGATGCAAGGGGTGTGAAGCCCGAATTTTATCAGTTTCTTCTTCTTTTTCTATATTTCTTTGTTCCTTTTTTAAAGCCTAGTTTTCCTCTTTTGTTTAGATTGAAGGCGATTGCGATCTCCAAATTTTACATCAGGGATATGTCCAGTTAGACCCATAACCCACCCCAATCCCCACCTCCCTTCCTCCCGCCCACCTAACAAAAATAGTGAAAAAATCCAAAAGGAAAAAAAAGAGAGATAAGAAGGTCGATAAAGAAAGGAAAAAAAAGATCATTCACCACAACCACAACAAACACATGCAACAAAAGCAAAAAGAAAAGAATTTCAAACAAATAAGGTCGGACAGGATTCACCCTAAGAGGAAGCGTAGAGGGAGAGAAAAAGCTGAGAGAGCCATTGATGGGTCAATGTTTTAGGCAAAATTTTACAATTAGAAGTCAAAGATAGATGGGGAAATGAAAACCGATATGAAGATAATGCATTTTTTTTTGGAGAGAAATGAAGATAAGCAATTTCATACACTACTTGTCGATGTGTACAGGCCATTTTCACGTTCTTTGCTTCTTGACTGATAATGATAAAGAAGCCTTTTGACCTTTGTAGCTGGAGAGGTTCATTTTTATTAGTTTTTTTTCCATTTAACCTCAACTTAAAACAGTTTTGAGGTGCTATGAAGGTTGATATCAAGTTTGGTCTATCCATCTAAATAGCAGAGTTGAATGAAATTTTTTTAATCAATAATGTAACCATCTTCCTAGGTTGTTCCATAAGTTAGTTTTAGTATTGATCTTAGATCATCTCCTAATGATTCAGTTTCAGCAATATGAACAGTTACGGAAAGTTCGGTCCAACATTTGGTGTTTTTAAGTCGGGTAATTACTCGGAAATCCCCTTAACATTTGCTTGATTTTGAGTAACCCTGCTCAATTTTGACTACCCCCCCCCCCCCCAACGTTTTTTTGGTCTCACTAAACCCCCCTCCGCTGTAATCGCACCCAACTCCGTTATGCTCTTCCTGTTTACTTTTTCTTATTGACAATCTTTATCTTCTTCTATCTTAAGTTTCCCATCCATCACACACACTTCACATCAATAGAGTTCACCCTCTTTTGAAACCAAGAAATCCTCTTCTTAACCACTTTGACCCCCTCTTCTCACCCCTCCACTGCCATATTCCCCTCTTTAGGTAACTCAATGTCTTCATCTACCTTAATGTTTACAAGTCAATAGTCTTCCCCTTTCATGTGCACATGATCTCTCTTGGGCAGGGGTAGAAACTCGGGTTCAGTTTCTAGCAGAGCCTAACCATTTGTGAATAGGAGGCATCACAATAATATTGTTTGCTGCAACTGTGCGAGAGAAGCCATCGTTCAGATTGCTTTAATCTTGGCGAAGGATGGAAGATACTTTCTTTGCTCTCTATATTGGAGAGTGTATGACTGCAGGTTCTTTTAGGTAGGCGTGCTTGTTGAAGATTTTAACGTTGGCAACGAGCAAGAGAGTAAGGGAGTGGTTGAATGGAAAACACGCAATTGAGAGAGAACGTAGAAGGAATGTAATACAGAGGATGTTTTTAAGGGAGATAAAATAATAATATGGGTTCTCTATATTTCATCTCCATTAAACTTAACATGTCCAAAAAAATTAAAAGACAAAGGTGTTTTTAATTTATGAATGATATGAGTTCTCTATATTTTATATCCCTTAAAAGCACCCTCTATATATTTCTTCTCCTCTACCTTCTCTCTCAGTTGCTGTCATCATTCAGCCCCTCTTTTCTCTCTTGCTCCCTGCCACCTTTTTAAAGTTTTAAACAAGTTCGTATATTTCAAAAAAAAAAACTTGTATTTATCCATTCTTCAATTTAGACAACTAAGAAAGTATCTTCGGCAGTTTTCTAAGGTCTTAGCAATCTGAAAAATGGCTCTCTCCCACAATTACAGCGAACAACATTGCTGTCATGCCTCCTGTTCACCAATGGTTGGGCTCTACTGGAAACTAAACCCGAGCTTCCAATCCTGCCACCCTGCCCAAGAGAAATTGTGTACACATGAAAGGAGAAGTTTATGAGAGGAAATAGGAGGAGTTTAGGAAGTGGAGGAATAAGTACTTACTAGATCTTTTCAAAGAAGACATGCTCCAATTCTTTGTTCATTCAATTTCTTCATTCTTTTTCTGAAATGGTTCTTGGATCTAATTATAGAAGAGAGAAATTTTCGGAGGGAAGAAAGTAGGAAGTGGAGGGAAAATAAAAGAAGTGGGGTATGGGTAGTTATTTCATTAATTTTGGAGGGAATATAGGTAGTTATTTCATTTATTTTGGAGGAAAGACTATTTTTAGAGGGATAATAAAAGAAGCGGGGTTATGGGTAGTTATTCATTTATTTTTGAGAGAGAACTATTGACTTGTGGACATTGAAATAGATGGAGATATTGAGTTAGCTAAAGGGGAAAATAGGGTGAGGGGTGCGAAGAGGGGATCAAAGTGGCTGGGGGTTTCAAAAGAGAGGGTGAATGCTATGGGCGTTACTGAAGTGGGGGTGATGAGTAGGGGTTGAGGGAAACTTAAGATAGAAAAAGGGTAAAAATGTTAATAAAAAATAAACATGGTATAATGGAGTTAGGTGAGATCACGGCCGCGTGGGGAGGGGGGTTGAGGGGAAAAAACATTAGGGGTTGGGGGATAGTCAAAATTGAGCAAATGTTAGGGGGATTTCAAGTAATTACCCCTTTTAAGTACTTTAGACTTTAAATAAAAGAGGAAACTGTATGAACTGGCAATTATGATGATTACAGATGTTTAACACTATATTTTGTCACTATAACTAATTCAATTAGCGCCGGTGTACCTGGATTGCCACATTTTAGTATGATAAAAGATATCAAAACCAAAGGTATTTAATATTCATTTCACTAAACCCACCTCAACTTCTCACTAAAATCCATAACCTCCCTCAATTTTAAAATGGTGTACCCTTTAACCTCACTAATATCAAGCTCTGTTTTTTTTCAGGGTGTGTGGGGGTTGGTTTTGTTGGGGTGGGGGTGGGGGGGTGTTATGGAAATATAATGACATCAGCTGAAGGTGTAATGGCTTTGTGTCATTGAGCTTGGGTGAATCCAATGAAACTTACCCGGTCTAAGTGAGTGTTCAACCCAAAATGAGTTTCTATGGCTATTTTATCTTCACCCGCATCTCATCTTTGTCATTTTCCATCTAAGACACGAAACCATCATGCACAACTCAAGCCTTAATATTTGCTCTTTCAAGTGCATTCCAAAATCCCCTCATTTTGAGATGTAGAACCCTTTAATCCATCTTCTGAGAAAAACCAAGATCCGAAACTCCTAAATCCTAATTATATACCTTGACTGCTATGATCCTATCACATTCTTTTCTCCTTTATTTGATCTCTCTCAATCTATCTCAAGCCTAATCAATAAATCTATCAAAATCTAGATTAAACCTTTTGTTTACTTGAGGATGATAGGATGATGAGGTAGCATGGGATAGATTAAGGTTAAAGTTAATAGATAGAGCTGGGAAGAAATGCGGGTTAAAGAGATGAAGTGGGTATAGACCCGCTTTGGATTATACCTGTTTTTTAAATAGACCAGGGCGAAAGGTTTGTTATATGAGTTAGCTATAAGATTACAGGGGTCATTTAGCAGGTTTTGGTTTCAAGGAAGTGAAAGTGCATAAGTTCTTTTGAGAAAGGTTCAAGAGTTGATCAAGCCGAGCTAGAGCTTTGTATGCAAGCCATAGCCTAAAATTATACTTAATGATATCATGTGACTTCACGTTATGCCTCCTGTTGACGGAGGGACAAATGTTATAACATAAACAAAGTAGAAGGGGGTTTGTTGATGCTTTTCAAAAGTGGAGGTGGTTATGTGATTTCACAGTGAAGTTCAGGGGTTTTACTGAAATTTACCCCATAAAAATTCTATACAGATCTACTTCATTAGTTCTTACAGTTTCAATGATTTGAGAGAGATTTAAACTTGAAATTGCATTAAGAAATAACATGCTTTTCTTATTAAACCATTTCATTAAGTTTACCTGAGCTTTTCATAGAATGACTTTTGGAGTCTTGTGATACTTCTATAGGTGCAAAATCACCTCTTAACTTTGCTGGTGCCTGGTATATTTTCAACTTGATCAACTACTCAACTGAGGCCTGTGCTCATATGGCTCCATACTTCCGCAGTTGTGAAGTGATGCAATTAGGGGTGTACACGGAGCGAATACGGAGCAGTACCATGATACCCGTATCTGCTCCAATTAAAAAGAAGATATATATTGGATGGATATTAAATAGAGTCAGATATTGATTATCACTATCCATATCTGCTGCGATGCGAATGCGGAGCAGATTCAAATAAATTTCAGATATTTATTTATAGCCATGATTTGTCCTTTATAGAATATTATTTATTAGCTAGCTGCTCATTTATAAGTTGAATTTGTGAAAGATAATAATAGTGAGGTCTATCCTACTAGGCTACTAGTCAACTCCGAGTTAGGGCCTAACTTCATTTTGATCTCATTGTACCTTATTTTTATGAATGGACTATTGGCTAATAAATAACATTTTCTTTATTATAGAATCATCAAAATTGATACTCATAGTAGCAAGTTCAAATGGTGTATTACTAATTTAGAAACGAAGAGCACTTTACAATAAATATATATCATTTTTATTACAGACGTAGTAGAATAAGATATTTAGATAATATACATTATTTACAAGTGGAACAAATATTAAATGGAGCGGATACCACAATATCCGCATCCGCTTCATTTACGAGCGGATATTAAACGGACGGATACTACACAGCGTTAGATCTTGATTAGTGATATCTGTATCCGCTTAAATAGTTGCGGCTACGAAGCGGATTCGGATATTTGGGGTATCCATTTTCGCTCTTAGATGCAGTCAATTATATCAGGGCTTAGTTGTGACCTTGAGCTATGTGAGCCCAATCTGAGTTCAATTCAAGTTCTCGTCAGGTCTATTATAGATTTATAGTTCTGTGTTGAGGTTGTTACAATGTAGTTCCCAACATTAGATAGTGTGCAAAAAAGATGGAAAACTATTTACGTGCCACTGTATCATTAGCAGGCTAACTTCCTAATCCCGTTAAAATTCTATTCAACTAGAATGTTAGCATAAAGTATGATCTGGCAAAAATTATATGAAAGGTGTCTCTTGATCAAGGATCAAAATATATATTTGCAATTTCTTAGAGTACTCATCATGCACATGCCTATCTTCTTTGCATATGGCCTCCACGGGGACCACGACACATCCATGGAAGGAGTTCAAATGCTAGTTTATGTGGTTCAGATTTCACGCAATGAAGTTAAGAAGCCTCCTACTTTTTGACTTCCCAATTTTCAATTTATTATTTTCATTACTCTTATGTTTTCATTGAGGATGTTTCACTTTGTAACATGGAAGAGCGAGGAGAAAATGCTGGCTTAATGTATGGAATATGGATACACCATGTTACTAGAATCTTCATCTCCAAGGTATCTGGAATTGGATACTTTGGGGAGATTTCAGGAAACTCAAATTATATAATAAGTCACCGAATAATGACAGCATCTGCATTTTATTTCTGTGTTTGTGTCAGAGTAAAATTAATCATTTGTATCAGCTAATGGATTGTTAAGCTGGGTACACAGTGTTCATATTTGTATACATCTTTAGGGTTTAAGCATGTCCCTGTTTCGGATTTTTGTAAGGTTCTCATGTTGAACTTTCTAATCCTTGGCCAGTTGACAGCCATGTCATATGTTCAAGAAACAGTGGATACAACTATGGGGAATGGGGTTCAGAAATGGATAAAACAAAAGGTTAAGAACATGACGCAAATTGCACAACGCATATTGGCCATGTTAGCCTTATGGCGTCTTAGGTTGAGTGATAAAAGGTCTAGAAAGATTTTAGAAACAAAAAGAAATGCTTACTAGCTGGAGAAACTTAGAATTGAAGCTAAGAGAGACTATTTGAATTTCCATTCTATAAAACCTTCATTTGTATGGTATCGATTGTGATAGCAGCATCTTGAGCGGACCTATATGGTTCCACTGGAAACCTCATTGGGAATTCTGGTTACATGCAATGAAGGGGATTATATCTTTTCATGTACAGTAAATTTTATTTTATGGTGTCATGTTGAAGGATATCAAGGTTGATGGCCATGCATGGGAAGATGGGGTTTGATTCCTTGAGGACAAGATGGGGGAGAATCATTTTTCGTGATTTTGCATGTGCGAAAACTCACAGGGATGCTTATTTCGAAGAGCAATAGTTTATTAGTTGAAGCACCAACAGGACTAGCTGCAGGCCAAAAATTTAGTACCTTGATAATTTAACGTAGGAGATGGCCTGCTACAACTGAACAGATAGAAAGATACATGTTACAACTACGTGTCTATCCAAATTTCAGAGTCATCCTTTGTTTCTTCTTTCCATTTAGCTTAACATTTGACTGTCCTTTTCTTGTTGACGGTCTCTGTTCATGTTTATTTTGGCCTACCTCTTGTCCTCTTTTGCTCCATTAACTGTGAACCTGTTGAGCCCTATATGTAGCGTTTCGCGCGTCTCGTTCGAGTCCGATCCGCGACGCCGCGATCAATGTGGAACGTTGTCTGCCGAGTCGGCGGCCGAGACCGCGACTTTGAACCATTGTCATATTCCTGAGGTGCCACTCATTTATATTACATTCTTATGGTAGAAAAAGGATTCATGTTGCCAACTCCCAAAACCTTTCTGTTGTAAATTGTCTATTGTTGTTCTTACTGTTGTTGCTTAATGAAGGGAACAGAGAGATGATTAACAATTACGGAGTTGATTAATTGAGCACTGTTTCAATTATTGAAGCTACTTGGCTTTTTCCTTACTGAACTCTACTTATTTTTGCCATAGTGTAAATATTTCTACATTATGAGTCTTTGAACTAAATTTCTTTTCTTCATTACTCCTTTATTCTTTTTGAACTTTGTGAGTCTAGATTATATGTGGTCTTGTGATCCATTTAAACCCTGAATGCATGCAACTTTTAAATATTACTACTGATTTCTTTTGTCCTGTAGGAACTGATCAAGGTCTTCTGTGTGTTGTTTCAGGGAAGAGTGGGCAAAACATGGCCTGAAGGAAATTGCAAGTTCAACAGTGTCTGTGAAACCTCCAAATATTGGTGGCTTGTTTTCTACTGGTCCAGATGTACAGTCAGTCTGGTCTTTTAACCACCAATAGGAGAGGATATATATAAACTTCCAGCACCAGAAAGGCAAGTATAGTTGCCTCTTTTGAGGAAAGAAAATATTTTTGGTGGGGGGTTGGTGTTTTGACTAGTTTCTTGTTAAGTTTCTTAATGAGAACGATATTGTCATTTCATTAGTATGAATAGATGTCGACGCATGAATTCATGCATCATGCGCTACTGATTGCCGACTCGTCTCCAGAGCACATCGACCACAGGTTTCCCACTGGAAATACAAATCTTCCATTATATAAAGTCACACATTGGGTATAGAATGCTTCTGCTGCCCTTCTTGTTTCAGGCCTCCCCTTGAGAAACTGCTGGGTTCAGGTTAGCTTGGCCTGTCCATTTGCAGTGTCTGTCTGTACGCTTGCGTCCGCGTGTTCTCGTGCTCGTCTTATCACTGTGTTCCCAGTTTTGAGTCTATCTGGTACTGTGTTTAACTACTTGTTTTGAATATTAGAAAGACCAGTGATTGTCTGCATGTTAGAGAACCTGGTCAGCAGTCGGGTGCTTCTATTGGCAGGTCTGAATTATTCTTGCTGAAGATTCTGAGCTTTGAGCTTCTAAAGATGGGGAAAGAGAGGAGAAGCAGCAGCTTCAGGGACTCCAGCGAGATGAAATGAAAATGGTGACCACAGGCTGGGGGCAATTTAGCAACAACTGACCTTGCTTGCTAGCTAGCTGTTTATGTGTTTCAGCACTTTATAGAGTCTTCTTTGTTAGAGTTCTACTCTGAGAACAAAACTATTACATGAGAAATGAAAACAAAAGGAATCAGACGCTTCTTCAGCCTGGCGGTATTTATTGTAGCTTGCCTGTGATTAGTACTGTCATCTGCCTCGCAATAACAACGGGATAACTGAAACTCTTTATAAAGTGTTTAATGTTAGAAAAATTATTATTCCTTCGACTGTCAAACATTCATGGCGAAACTTAGTGGATTAAATCTCAACTTGCCGTCCTTCTTGTCAGAATCTTTGAAAGAGAAATGACAAGGTTGGCTACCCCCGTCAATGGGTCAGGTTTGGACCCGTATTAGACCCGATTTTGATGAGTCTGATAGCTAGTTCTATACCCGCGGACTCGAATAGGATGCAAACTTGTTTACTGTTTTAGCAAACGGGTTGGGTTTGATTTTAGGGGCTGTTTGGTTGCAAGGAAGTGGGTGAAAGTAAGAAAATAGGGAAGTATAACTGCTCACTTCCCTATCTATCCAAACACCGGAAAAGGAAAATAAGAAAACCTCTTTTTCTTTTATCTTTTCTCTTTTACACAACCATTTCCTCACTTCCAGAGTGTTACAGTTAATTTTGTGATCGTGTAAATCACATTTGTAATAAATTGTAGCACAAAACAGTTAATTTTTTGACTATGTAAATCTCACTTGCATTTTAATTACACTTTAATTTTTATTTTTCTTAATTAATTTTTATTTTAATATTATTTTACGGTTAACTTTGTGGTCAACTTTTCCACTTCTACTTTCATATTATCATCCAAACACTGGAAAAGACAAAATATTTTTCAAACCACACTTCCCAACAACATCCAAACACCAGAAAACTTACTAACCAATTCCCAAATTCCAAAGGGAATTATTACTACTTCCTCAATTCCTCACTTCCTCACTTTCACCCTTAACCAAACAGGCCCTTACTTGAACCATACTTGATTAGGCACACAAATTAGTTTAATTAATAATGCTAATCTTAACCATCCCCCCCTCCTCACAGCCTCCTCCTCCCTCTCTCAGCCTCCGAACAGTAACAATGCAGTGGCTGCTGTCGGGATAACAAAGAACTCGAGGAGATAGATTGATTGCCGCCTCGGTTGGCAGACAAATTGTGATCTGCTAGAATTTTTAGAGAGATCAAAAACAAGGATTGAAAATTTTTTTTCGAGAGAGAATTAGAAGCAGACTTAGGTTTGGGAATAGACCGAATGAATTGCAAAGGTTGAAGTCATAGCGGATGAGGAAGCCCATGGAGGTGCTGAGAACGATGATGTTGCTGCCGGCGGCCATGTAGGTGACGACGCCGTGACCCTTGGAGGCGTGGTCGACGAGGAGGTCTACGGGGAACAGGTGGCTGGATGAGGGCTCCATTGGAAGAGATTGCCCAATTCGAAAACCCTAGGCCCTTGATTTGGTAGCGAGATGAAAATTTTGGGTTTTTGATTCGATAACATTCTGTAATATTCCTAGTTAGTAATACTGTATTTTTTTTTTTTAAAATGCTTATTTTGATTTACGGATTATTTTTTATTTTATTCATTTAATCAACTTAATTTATTGCTTTTCTTCTTGTGATTATTATTATTATTAAATGTGCAAATTATTTTTGAGATAATATATCATTTTGGTTTTATATTATTACAGTTATTTCTTATCAATATTTTAGTTACTTATTAATATTATTTCTATTATTATCCTTATTATTAATTGCTATTATTATTACATTGAGATTATTATTATTTCTTATTAATATTATTAGAAATATTATTATTATGATTATTGTTAATTAATATTATTATTATGTTTGGTAGTAATTATTATTATTAGTTGAGATTAATTATTATTATCTATTATTATATCATGTATCCTAAGTTTTGTTGTTGTTAATTAATTATTATTATTAATATTTTTATTATTTTTAGAGTTATTATAATTATGATTAATTACTTTTTAAACACTATTATTATTGGTATTATTATTTGGTGTTGTTATTTTATATTCCTCCTATCCTTCTCATTCTTATTCCTAAACTTTTGTACCCATTATCTTTTAGCCCATGACCCATATACCCCAAACCCAAACCCATTAACCCAATTTAATCTCCTATTTCTAATCCTAACTCTAAACCTAACACAAACCCTAATCCCCTTCATAATTATTTCTTTTCCCTTTTACATCCTGCTGCCGTCCCCATCTTCACTTTCCTCTCTATCCTGCCTCCTAACCTCGTGCGCCTCTCCCTCCCCGGCCATCCTCCGCTCTCCGCGGCAACCACCCGACCACCACCACCACCATCATCGTCATCATCATATCACTCATTCACTCCACCCCCGTGGTCGCCAGCCTCGTTGCATCCCTCCTTCTTGTGCATCCGAACCACGCCCAGCCATCGTGCACAGGCTGAGCATCTCCGTCGCGAACCTTGTCGTTCCCTTCTGTTGCGTGCTGTAAATTTATATGTGTGGGGAGGCATCTTTCACCTCTCCGTGGATCGCCGTCGGCGAGCGCGAACGTACCCGCACCCTTCACAGCGAGATCCTCTATCCGTCGACATCCTCTGCGGCCTCCGTCGGAGCCTCCGTCGGCGCACCGCGAACCTTGCCATTCCCTTCTTGTTGCGTGCTGTAAATTTATATGTGTGGGAAGGCATCTTTCACTTCTTCGTTGATCGCCGTTGATCGTCGTCGGCGAGCGCGAACGTACCCGCGCCCTTCACGGTGAGATCCTTTATCCGTCGACATCCTCTGCGGCCTATGCTGGAGCCTCCGTCAGCGCGCCGCAAGTTACCCTGTTGCGTGAGTTTCCTTCTCCCTCTGTATATCTCATTTGAGTGTGTGTTGTTATTATGTGTAAGCATAATGGATGTGGGAGGGAATTTAATGCATGTGCATGCATGCAAGAGTGTGTGCGTGAGTGCTTAAAGTGTGTGGTTACATTTAAACATATGTATATATATTATGTGTAGTGTTTGTAATAATAGGTGCATTAATATTTAGGTGGGTATATATGTATAGATGTATGTATGTACATAAGTGTGTGTGTGTCTATATATATATATATATATATATATATTATATATATATAATATATATATATATATATATATATATATCTGTGTGTGTGTATACTGGTATATGTATGTGTGCGGTGTGTACCCGTATGTGTGTATACTTACGTTCGTGTAAGTCCATGTTGGGCTTGTTTTGGACCCGTTTGGTGGGATCTGGACCCATTGCAAGAGATCCGGACCCGATTCGGATTGGTGTTCAATGTGACTCGGAACACTGGCGATTCGAAGACCAACCCAGAGGATGATCTGTAGATCAACAGGTTCATGCAGTTAAGACCAAACGGCAATTCGATTTCAAAACCGCGTCATTTCATAGGAGTGTCTGCTTTTGTCTTATTTCTTTATTTACTGTTGTCTATATGTATTTGTGTTTTATTTTTATCAATTCATGTGACTATTTGATGTATTTTACCAGTGTGATTACCTATATCACTTCATGAGACATCAGTGAACATTCACCATATTTATTTTGTTGATCTGAGTATTTATTAGCGCCATTTCATGTGTAGTTATTTATCACTATTGATCCAAGACTAGTTGAGGTATACCTTATACTGTGACTTTATTCGATCTATTGATGAGTTGACCTACTTCATATTTGAGGATAGTGGACTATCTTATGCATAGTGTTTGTCGGCAGCTGTTGGTGATTATTCCGATTAGAACTCCTGTGGATATTGGAAAAGTGTTAGATATGACATTACTTTAATCGATAGACTGTTTTACCGATACTTGAATTGGCATTGACTTAGTTAGAGTTGGAGTTTACCTAAAATTGATATTCTTTATAGTGGATTTGATTAGTGGACTCGATCGTGATGGACTTGATCTTGGGTTGAGGAGTAGGCGTAGATTGGGTTGACCTGACTTGGTGCATATATATACATAATTGATTAGTTACTTAGATTTCTGAATCTTGTGATTGAGCTTAATAAAAGTGAGAATATATATGATGATCTTAATCAGATTAGATAGTGACGACTGGTTAGATATAAATGATTATGTATTTTATATGTTGGGATCTGGATATATTGTAACTTAGAGGATGAATACGCTGATGATGTAGAAGAGGGATATACTGCTGAGTTGATTGACATGAGGTTTGTGTTCTTTTCAGAGGAGTTTGATTAGTGTTTTGATGAGATTGGTGTAGTTAGGCTGATATTTGTGAGTATTCCCGATTTTACCCCTGATTATACTATTTTATTATTGATGATCTTGTGGATGTTGATTATCAGACGTAGAGGTATTCTAAATTCCATATTGCTTGAGGATGTTCTGTTCTTTATCTATGAACTCGCTATATTTTGTTGATCTCGAGGATATAATCATTGTTTCATAATTGGTTCTTGACTACTTCGGTTATTTGCTTTCAGAGATTGAGTGATTATGAGTGTGATTTTCATTGACATCGGTGTTAATATATATCCAAAGTTTGATAACAGCTATTGTTGGATCTCAGTTATTTGTGACTTAGAGAATCAGAGTTGATTGATAGGATGGGAGAACTGATTTTTTGATTTAACGGACTTATGGTTTACGACATTGGATAAAGACTTAGTAGTTGATGTTCGTAATGACTATTGAGATTTAGATTTTATAATCACGATGACTTTTGAGATTATGAGTGGATGGTATTGTGATCAGTTCTATATGAGATCGCGCATTGACTAGAGGTGCAGGACTATTACTGTGTAAATTCATGTTACTAAAAGTTACTGGGACATGATTGTTTGACCGTAACACCCTGTACAGTTCTATTATTCATCGTATACATGGTTACTGTTACCGTTCACTGTGTATATGATTACTGTTGACTGTTATACTGTACCGTTACTGTCACCGTATCGTTCCAGCATTACAAGTGACATGGATATTGATTGTCATGACTGAATTAAATAATAATGTAAACGGACAACTTACACTGGGATTGAAAAAATTGATGGAGGACAACGTCTGTATTTTGGATGGACCTAGTTGCGTAGCGAGATATAGTTCCACTGTAGGGTTCCGAGGAATGACTGACATCCCATCTGTTATTATTCCACAGTGTTACTGTGAGTATTGTTCCACAGTGATGCTGTGAGTAATATTACTGACTACCTGGCGGTAGGTCCGGGTTCAGCGTCAGGCATCTGGGCCGTGGTCCCGGGTATGTACGGGACCCACCTAAAATATGAACAATATCTCCAACAAATCAGTTTCAATAACTTAGAACCTTGATTGACATGTGTAGTAGGCGTAGTATGGGATGTGTCTCTTACATGTGACAATTGGTATTCGCTGACATAATAAATAATAATGAACTGTTTATAGTGTATTGTGACTGACTGTAATCACCTGACTGTACATATATATAAACTATGATAGACATATGATTGTACATATGACCGGATTGTATATCAGACTAGTGACATATGCTAGGTTACACATCTTGACATTAGTTGTTTCCTTTTATCATGATATCAGTTATATATTGTTCATAATTTTGTTCTTGATATTGATTATGTTGGAACTTAGATTTTGATGATA
>JAVJIF010016126.1:0-84466 GCA_038442645.1 Agave tequilana
ACCTCAGGGGGTTGACTTTGGATATGACATTTATGGTTTGGCCCACCAGATAGTGTCGCATTTTCTGAATGGCGAAACCACCAGTGCCAAACATTCCTTCTCGATCGGGTTGTACCGATGTTCGGCTCCGATCATCGTTCTACTTAGGTAGTAGATTGCTTGTTCTCGCCCCTGGTCATCATTCTGAGCTAGTAGAGCTCCAAAGAATGATCCATTGATCCGGACGTACACCAGGAAAGGCTTCCGGATACCGGAGCTGCCAGGACTGGTGGTTGGGTGAGGTAGTGCTTGATCTCCTCAAATGCTTGCTGGCAAGCGTCGTCCCAAATGAACGAAACGCCCTTCTTCATCAGCTTAGCGAAGGGTTGGCATCTCCCGGAGAGATTTGAATGAATCTGCGGATGTATGCCAATCGTCCTTGTAATCCTCTGAGCTCCTTGAGGCTTCTGGGGGGTTGCATCTCTTGGATAGCACGGACTTTCTCCGGATCCAAATGGATTCCTGGGAAGTCACGACAAACCTAGGAATTTGCCACTGGCTACCCCAGGAAGGACTTGTGGGGTTCATCTTCATTGATGAGCCCGCATGATGTCGAAGGACCACCCTCAGGTCTGCTATGTGATCACCTTTAGTGCGGCTTTTCACCGCAATGTCGTCGACATAACATTCCACCGTTTTGCGTATCTGCCGATGGGAAAATGGCATTCATGGCCCTTTGGTAGGTTGCCCCCGCATTTTTCAGACCGAAGGGCATGACGGTGTAGCAATATACCCCTAGAGGTGTCCTGAAGGAGGTGTGCTTTTCGTCATCGGGATACATCTTGATTTGATTATATCCTGAGAACCCGTCCATAAAGGACATTCGCTCGAATCCACAAGTATTGTCAATCATGACATCTGTAATTGGCAATGGGAATTCGTCTTTGGGGCAGGCCTCGTTTAGATCACGGAAGTCGATGCAGATCCGGATCTTCCCGTTCTTCTTGGCGACGGGGACGATGTTGGCTACCCAGTCGGGATGCTGTTCCTCCCTGATAAAGCCGGAGTCAATAAGCTTCCTGACTTCTGATTGGATTGCCTCCATTATCTCTGGACGGAACCGTCGCTGCTGTTGTTTAACGGGCTTCATGTCCGGATTGATGTTGAGGCGATGCATAGCCACTTGAGGATCAAGTCGGCATGTCCTCATAATTCCAGGCAAAGACATCTATATACTCTTGTACAAGAGATATTAAATCCTTCTTCTCTGGAGGCGACAGGCCGTCACTTATGAAGATGGGTTTAGGATTGGCTTCATCTCCTAGGTTGACTTGAACAACCTTGTCTTCTGTGGGTGGCTCACGCTGTTCAAAGCGGATATCCCAAAGAGCATTCAAATGTTTGATCCAAGGGTCTGTATCAGATTGGATCATTTCTTCATCTTCATCCTTCATATGGCTTGTCGAAACCATGTTTACTGAAAGCCCTTTGAAGATGTTGCCGACACTGACATCTGATTTCCCGACGACGTGTCTGATGAGCAGTCATGACTTGACAGTCTCTCCGAATCAGAGGCTGATGGCATGGAGTTGATATATAGCCTAACCCCCGGCGCGTCTGATTATAGTAATCAGGGGTTTTCCCTTTCGGTACAAAGGACCGAAGCAGTGTTCTTCTTCCTTTTCCGAAGTTCAACCCAGGCCTGTTGGTTAGATCATACCCCATGCGCTTCATCATCTTGAGCGTTTTCGGTTCATAATGATCGAACTGAGGGGATTCATCCTCACCTTCCGATTCTTCGTGGGGCATTGGTTCAGATGCGATTCGCCCAAAAAGTATTGGTCTTTGGCCTTTTCGTACGGCTGGAACCATGAATACAGATCTTGCGCGTCACCATTATCTTGGTATGTCCCGAAGGATGATTTCACGGTACATGCAAAGATGTCAAGGCATCTATTGCCGACCAGAGGTCATCGTCCACGTCGGTAGTGGTATCCGACGGTATTGAATCGGAAACATACACAGGGAAATAGCAAAGTCTAAATCTTCATTAATGTACCAACCACCCGCATCGTCGGTGGTATCAACATCGAGCTTATTAGTGCTCTTTACAATGGGCTCCAACTCCCACAGGCACTCTTCTTTCTCAGGCTCAATGTCAGCTTCATTACCAGAGTCTGGCTCCTCTGGTTGTGGGGTTTCATTAGTCTCCTCCGGATCCTGATATAAGAGGGAGTCCGTGAAATAATTTTCAACCCCTTTAAACGGATGCCTTTCGGCAATCAACGTTCGGACCTGTCCACTCTCGTCAATGTATTTCATGACTTGGTGGAGAGTAGAGGGAACGATGGAATTGCGGTGAATCCATGGTCGTCCCAGCAACAGGTTGTAGGAAGTGTCCGCGTCAATGACGTAACACGTCACTTCTGACTTGAGGCTCCCGATCTGGCATTTGAGCTTGATCTTCCCCATTGGGCGGGAGCTGTTGGCATTGAACCCGTAAATAGTCGTCTGGGTAGGGCTCAGACGATGGGTAGGAATGCCTAGAAACTGCATAACCGGGAGGTATGATGCTCAGCGCGGACCCTGGGTCTACCTGGATGCGGTTCACCTCGGATGACCCAATATACCCTGTGAAGTATAGGGGTCGGTCATGCTTCCCTTTAACCTGCATGTCATCTGTTGTGAAGGTGATGCAGGGAGCATTTGGGGAGGTGTGGAGGCAATCCTCTTCATCTTCCTCCCTTGGCACGCGGGTCATAAAGACCTCAGCATTTGCCAGAGCTTCTTGTAGAGCCTCTCTGGTTGACTTTGATAGCCTCAGGAGCTCATACAAGGTAATGCGTGGCGGGATGTTGGCTAGTTGAGCCAAGACGTCGAAGCGGTAAGGTGTCGAGGATCCTTCCGTTACACCTTTCGCAAGAACCGAGAGAAAACCGAGTTTCCTTCTGCTTCTCCCCAGGCTGTTTAGAGGAGGGCTTGGCTGGTTCCACGGCTGGTTGCGGAGAAGCCGCTGCTGTCTCGCCGTACTGCTTCAAGTATGCCTGTCCTGAACGGGTCCCGCCGTAGGTTGGCTGGGCTCTGCGGCCAGGACTATTGTTTCCTCTTCTGAGTCAGTCAGCGAGGGAACATCAGTGTCCGCTTCTCGAGAAGAGGCGCATATCACATGGCAAGATGAAGCCTTCCCTTTGCCTTTGGACTTCCTGTTGGTCACAGTCGTCCATTGTTGCTCGTCGACGAGGTCAGGGTGGACCCACATGATTTCCCTCGAGGTGTAGGGACGGGTACCAAGCCTTTCTCTGCTGCTGATGAGGGTCTGTGTTGACCACCCTCAGTTCACCTTTCGGGACAGAGATCACCCCCACGGGTGTCGGGGGTCGTGTCCCAAACTGGAGAATCGACGTCATGTTGGCCGTCATCTTCTTCTGCTCCGGTCGGAGTTTTAATACCTCCGCGTCAATCAGAGCTTGAAGGATGTCCTTAAAGACATAGCAGCTTTTGGTAGGATGTCCGAGCATCCTGTGGTATAAGCAGTAGGTGGGATTGTCGGTCTTGCCGACCTCCTCCGGGCGCCTAATTTCAGGGAGCTTCAGTCGATTGCTCTTGTGAGTAGCTTGAAGAGCGAATCGACGTGTTCCTCCTTGAAGGAATACTGCTTGTTGGGGCGTGGCTGGCTTGAAGAGCCACTTGCCCTGCCTGTTTGAGGTTTGGTGGGAGATTTGGTCTCCGTCGCCAAATTATCCTTCCGCTTGGTTTGGAGGGATGTGTCTGGTGCACGCCTTGTCGACCTCTCTGGCCTGGGCTTGCCTTCTTCCGCTCTGACGCGGGCGACAATCTCCTCAGCCTGTTCACCTTGCTGGACTAATTGTTTCCAGGTGCGGTTTCAGCAACTCCTATTTGAGCAAGGAGTGAGGTTTGGAGATTATGGCGACATGTTTCCACCAGGGTGGCCTGGGTCATGCCGCTTGGACATCGGAGTGCCATGTCCGAAATCTTTCTACGAAAGACTTGACGGACTCTCCCTTTCGCTGTTTTGTAGCTAAAAGGGTAGGCATTGTGACCTCCGAATCATCTTCGAAGAAGCGTGTAGAAACAGCTTCTCAAGTCGCCCAGTTCTTGATGGAACCTTCGGGGAGCTTCATGAACCATTCAAAGGCCAACCCTTTCAGGGTGCTGATGAACAGTCGCGCCAGGATGGCATCGTTATCTACCCATTCCCGGTCTGGGATTTGAAGTAGTAGATGTGCTGGTTGGGTGACCCCTTCCCGTCGAATGCTTGGAGAGTTGGAGCCTTGAACTTAGGAGGGTACGGGGACTAAGTCCCACTCGGCCGGATAGGGCCGGACTACACCCAGCTTCTTGGAGGCCTTTACGGTTGGTAAGGGCCTCGAGGCGCTGCTCCAGTTGACTCATTCTTTTAGCATGAGCCTTTCCCGGGGTCTGGTCGCTTCTTGCCTGCGACGAGGGCTTGGACACATCCGAGGTAGATCGTCGTGTCTCGTCAGAAGATTCGGAGGGTGGGCTTCCTCCCTTTCTCCCTTTCCCCTTCGGTCGTCTAGGAGGAGATCTCGCTCTTTCTTCAAGCAATTTCTCAAGCATAGCTTGAGGGAGTCAATGGATCTCTGTTGAGAGGCGATTATATCCATCTGGTGCTTCTGCGTCTGTTCTAAACGCCTGGTCGTCTCCTCAGGAGTGTCGGCCATGTAGGCGGAAGCCTCCTTCTCGACGGAAGAGTTTGAAGCTTGCGACCCCACTACGGCAGAGTGAGAATCACCCGTTCTAATGCCGCGGGCTAAAGCATTATAGTCAATTGGGGGAATGGCCCCTGTCCGGGTGCGAGTGTGTTGATACACCCCCTCCGGTTCAGAGTCAGATTCCTCTGAGTTGACCATTAGTTGTTTTCCCTTGCTTCTGCTAGTCATGTTTGCAGTAAGCTCCGGGTATTCAACATCTGAGAAGGTTCTCCTCCTGTGGGAGCGTCTTCTCTTGGCTGATGGGGGAATCAGGGTCAGCTGTCTAATAAAGACGACTGGTGCACGCCTGACTCGCAATGGCATCCAGTAAGCATCTGGATGAGCTGTTGACAGCAGCATGGAGAAGTGGCCTGATTGGCACTCCTTTTCCTTGTCAAATAATCCCTCAAATCCGTGGGAGAGGGATTAAATAGACTAGCCTCGCGACGTGGAAGACGGGAGGAAGTCATGCGCTGTGTTGTCTGGACACAGGTTTCAGAAACGCGGCTGTCGCGTCGCGGCTGCGTCACGCGCGTCTGGCGTCTCTGTTGATATGAGACGCGACTTTCGCGTTGCTGTCTGCTGCGTTGGAGCAGAGAGACTTGGGAGAGAGTGGGCTGCTGGGCCCCACGCCTATGGGCGCGTGCTTCCTGCGTTTGACGAGACGCAGAAGCTTCGCTTTGGCGTTTGGCAAGTTGGTCTCCAGAAGGCTCAACTTGGGGAGTCTCGCGTTTGGGTCGCCAAACGCGGATCTCTCGCACTGGACGAGGTGCGGGTAAGGCATCGGATCGTGCGCTGCGTTCAACCCCAGTCAGAAAACCAACGGTTCCGACCGAGTGTTGACGCGCGCGTCTTCTCTGTCGACGCTCGGCATTCCGATTGCGCCGTGGAGGAAGAGAGAAGCCAACAACTTCCTGGTTTGTAGAACCAGGGGTGTTTGCCACGCGGGTCTCCTGAGAGACGCTGACGCGGGCGTTCTGTGCGACACGGTCGATCGCACCAGTAAATGTGCCGGGGACCACGCGGGCCTTCAGAGAGGCGTTGGCGCGTGTGTTCTGCGCGACGCGGTTGATCGCAGCAGAGGAGTCTGAGGTTACGCGGGCCTTCTGGGAGGCGTCGGCGCGTGAACCAAACTTGGCACAGGGCAGCAGGAGCACCCGACAGAGCCTCAGATTGGGCTTCAGGGGGCTGTCCACTTGAGACCCTGCGGCAGACGCGGGTCTTTGGGCTCTTGGAGCCAGAAGAGAGGAACTCTTCATACTTCGCCTGGTCGAACTCGACGACGAGGGATTCGACCATTTTCCCCTTACGGAGAACGTCATCTTGCACCACGGTGCGCTCGTCAGTAACGAAGGTAGTCCCCAGCGGAGTCGCCATCTCTTGTAGGGGGCCGGAAAGTTTGGTGGTCGGAGAAAGTGGTTTTTAGCTGTAAAAGATTTCCTTGATTCAAGCGAAACGATTACAACCAAAAGAAACTACTCTTCCCTCTTTTCCAGTTACAAGGGAGGGAGGGTCTGAATCTTCCCTTTGTTTAAAGCTGGGTTCTCGTGTGGCGATGGAGAGTGAATCTTGTTCTCCGTTGACCAGATGACCGTCCTAGACCGTCGGGGTCTTCTCTTCGGTCGGTAGAAAGAGTAACTCAGCTCCGTCTACCAAAACTCTCAAAGAGGAGGTAGGCGAAGAGCGGCTAGTACTCAGTAAGCTCGCTGAAGAGTCGTGCTTCTTCTTGATGATCCTCCTACCTGGATTCGATCTTCTCAAAGTTCTCTCCCTCCAAAAACTCCGATCTTCTGCCCAAGTTTCGATCCTCTCAAGCTTCGATCCCCTCTTCATAGCAAACAAGGCTCCATTTATAGGGTCTCAGGGGTGAGGTGCCTCTGAAAACGCTCCCGAATGAGTGGCCACTACCCGCTACATGCGCGGTGACTGGCCCCGCAATCAGGCAGTTGCAACTGAGACGCGGGCGTTGGGCCAAACGCGCCTTGAAGTTTGAGACGCGGGCGTCGAGCCAAACGCGCCTTGAGACGCGGGTTTCGGCCTTCACGTCTGGATGCTGAGGCGAGGGCGTCGGGCGATGCGCCTGGATGCTGAGGCGCGGACGTCGGGCCGATGCGCCTTGATGCTGAGACGCGGGCTTCGGGCCGACGCGTCTTGATGCTGAGACGCGGGCTTCGGGCCGACGCGTCTGAACGTTGTGACGCGGGTGTAGAGCCAACGCGTCTTAATGCTGAGACGCGAGCATCGATTTCTCGCGTCTAGAGCTTGAGACTCTGCTTCCTTAATGGCTGGTCTGTTAGTCATTTTTAGACAGCCTACAAGGTTAAAACTAATACACTAAAAATTAAATGATTAACACACTAATTATTAACACCCAACCATAAAAAATTACAGAGAACAGGGAGAACTCACGGTGGGAGAAGGTAAGGGCGGCGGCCATTGACGGCGAGCTCGACGGATCTCGCGAACGACGCTGGTTACTCGACGAAAGTGAGGAGTGCTGATGAAGAAGTGGACGACAAGGCGGAGAAGTGCTCAGGTGCTCCGGCGAGGCGACGGAACAAAGGAGGAGAAGGAAGGCTCGGCAAGCCATGGCTCGAGTAAGCATGGCCACGGAGGAGGAGGCCGAGGCGGCGTCGTGAGTGTTCGGCCAGGTCCCAAAGTGCCCGGGGAAGAGATGTAGAGCTTGCCACAGAGGAGCGCGTGGAGTGCGAGGCATTGGTGCGCAGGGGCGCAGCTTGTGCATGAGAAGGCACGCGGCCTGGCGAGGAGGATGTGCATGCATGGGGCTGGAGACGCGTGGCCTATGTTGGGGTGTACACGACTGAGTGATTTCAATCAAGGAGAAATATATAGAGATAAGAGGGTTAGAGAGATAATACGGGTGAGTGGGAGATGTGAGGGATTGTAGGAGAGAGTGGGTGAGAGAACGTGGGGGACGTGAGAGAGAGGAGAGGGCAGGTGGAGACATGGGAGATGATGAAGAATGGCGGAGGACGTGGATGAAAATTGGGTGAAGAAGGTGAAGTTTGATGATAGTTAAATATAATATGGGCTTTCCTTAGACCACACACCAATGTGGCATGGTGGTCAGAGCATCATGATTTGGATTGGAAGGTCATAAGTTCAAAACTGTGTATGATCATGTTAAAGGGTTTGGTTTTTCATAAAATTTGGAAGAATAAAAGTAGACGAAGAAAGGCTAAATAAATTGGCCACCTTTCCCTAATCAAAGTCAAACTGGCCATGTGGTTAGAGCATTCAATTCTATGTGGGGACCTGCGGTTCGAAACCTGTCTCACATGCGGGTTTTATAATTTTTATTTATTTATTTTAATTTCATTTTTTTCCTTGAATAATATTTAAATATTATTTTATTGGATTAAACTCTATTAATTCAGGAAAATCCTCAAAAATTCTTAAAAATAGAAGATGTCATCTTGAACATTGTTGTGAAGTCAGATTCATGAAATTCATTCCCGATTGTTAATTAAAAAAATCTCGAGTTAGTCTGTGACGCCGGTCGACTCCGAATTGAGATTCTTCTCCAATAATTTTCAAAAATATTTCAAAATTTTAGAAAAATTCAAAATAATGGGAAATAATATCTTGAGTTGAAATAGCCTCAACCCAGCTACCAAGATAATTAAATCATCATCGGATACCAGTACTGACATACGTATATTGGGAACCGAGGGTTACAAAAACGCTGCAATTTTGTGGCATTAGTACTTTGTCTTTTGTAGGGACTTTGCAAGTTGCATATATTATTATATCTGTTACCAATTTTCTGCTTTGATTGCCTACACACTGTAATAAATTAAACAACTAAAATATGGTATTTGGACGCTTTTAAAATAGTTTAGACATTTGCATTTAGGCACGTGTCAAATTCAATTCCAATATACTGTATTTTGTTCTATTGTTGTGATATGGACTGAGGTATACATATGGCACTGCATATAGTATAGGAAAAACACGTGGATAATTTACTCGCTTTGTGTATTGTTCTTATCTATATTGCACACTTGCACGAATTGAAATTAAGGGCAAGACCAATACAAGATAAGGGGATTTCATCACCCTTCCTTAGCCTGAAAATCACCTCCCCACTCACACAACCCAAGCCCTAATAAAAATTGATAGACGTTAACCCTAGGGACATCTCAGACTCATTAAGAGACTGACCAAGGGTGAAATTTGTTTTGAATTTTACTCTTGTGAAATCGATGTCTAAGGTTAGGGATTAAGAGGTTACACCTCAAAGATACCGAGGTTTGGCGTACTTAAGGCCCGTTGCTTACGTACAAATACCTCCCACCATATTATGCCCCTACCTAACCGATTAGCTTGTGGTCAGATTCATGCAACAACCTCCCCTGGGTAATCGACCAGTTAGGAGTCGTTTAGGTCTAGGTCAACCTTAGTATAGGCTTGGTTTTGATTTTTTCTTTCTTTTTGTTTGTTGGTTGCTTTTTCTTTTTTGTTTGTGTTTGTTTGTAATATGGAATTCAACAACAACAATTCTTTCAATCCTAATGTGAATTCATATTGCACCCTGACCTCATTTGACTCGGATAACTCCAACCTGGATTTTTATAATATGAACCAATCAAATAGGCCAGATTGGATTTATCCAACTCAATATGAACCATACCCCCAATCTTATAACCATAATTTTCAAAATAATTTTCACTCTTCATAGAGTCAATAGGGATTCAACTCCCCCGAGTCAAATTTTCAATCACCTTGTCCACAATTTTCACAATTTTCATAATATTCATTTCCTAATTTTGCTTCCTATACTCCTTTTCTAGAACACTAATTGAAAAAAAAAACAAGTTAGAAAAAAGTATAGAAGCCGTACAAGCCATGCTTGAGTCCCAACAAAAGAAGCTCAATTCACTAATTTCACAATATTTTCATGATTCATACTCAGTTTCACTGATTTGTCATATATATTGCATTTATATTGTCACCTTACCATACTTGTTAGCTAATAAATCCTATTAATAAGTTTTCTTTTTCTTTGCTAAATGTAGGCCCAAGTGCTTAAAGAAAGAAAAGAGAAACAAGCCCAAAAGCCTACCAAATTCTAAATTAATTCAGAATAAATTCGAAATGAAGAAATCAGGGCTAAATCTTGGCATATCAAGAGGTTGAGAAAAATCCTCCCTGAATCGAGCGATTGAAGCCACAAAATCAAAGGCTGTTTCGTCAACGGTTGGAGCAGAAACAAGAAAACCAGCAGGAGATACGGAACAAACACCAACCAGTGATCTTCTCCCCTTTTGGTGTGGCCACCTGGCCACACCAGGGCCGCTGAAACGCGGTTCAAGCCGCGTTTTCGCGGCCGTTTGGAGGTTGTTGGGGGAGCGTTTGCTCCCCCAATCTTCCCGGGATCCTACCTGTTAAGGTTTTGGCTATAAATATGGGTTTCAGCAAAGAAAAATGCAGCAAAGACTAGGATTAAGTTTTGTGTTTATTTTCTTAGGATTTAGGCTCTTTGTTAGCTAGCATAAAAGTTGTAATCTTATTATTTACTTTGTAGTCCAGTATCAAAACTTGTGAGAGAGAGGAACTGAGAGTTTGAACTTGAAGATTGAAGTGACAGCAATACAAGAATCAAGCCATATTTCCTTCCACTCTTGTTTCGGTATGTCATGCATTATTTTGCTTTCTTCTTCATTTTCTATGGATAACTAAACGGTTTTCTGGACTCGCTATCGCAATTCTCTTTTACTCTCCTTCTCTCCTGTTTTCAAAAGAAAAAGACCCGATGACTCATATGAATGCCTTACTTAAAAGCCTTTCTTTTTGAAAGTGTTCTTGAAGGCACATGAGGATGGGTTTGGATTGTTGAATTCTCACTTCTTTCATGAACATCTCTTGAATTGTTTTTACTTCATTCTTGCTTCTTCGCGCTTGATGTTTTAATATTCAATTCTCACGATTTCTTGAAGAAAAGACTCAACTCTTCTAACCATCATATGTGCTTTACTTAAAGCTTTCGAAAAATTAACTTTAAGTTTTGCAAATGATCACTTGAGGCACTTAACATTTTAAGAGAAGAACGAACAATTAAGTAGTGAGATCGTGAGCCCAGATTTGCTTTCTTATTATACAATAACAAAATAATTCTCAAGCTTTCTAAATCACCTTCTCCAAAAACCTTTTCTAAAAGTTGCAATTTCTCTTTTAATCATCTCTTTCTTTCCATTCTCTTTTTCATAAAAAAACGAAAATAATTCCTTATTTTTAAGCAATTCACCGAAACGCTTCCATCGCATTCCTCTTCGTGGACACGACCCATTAGCCACAAGCTACACGGTAATCTCTTAAACTCATTGATTGTTCTTTCTTTTAGCAATCAATTTTTGGCGCCGTTGCCGGGGAGGGAACGGTATAGTTATTTTTAACAAGTTTTGTGTGTTGTTTCAGGGACTTGAAGATCAAGATCTAGCATTCAAGCTTTGCAAGAGAAGATTTACAAATTCTGTGCCCCTACTCTCGAAAGTAGGAAACAGAATTTCAAGAAATTGCTTTGCAAAATCTGAAAAAATTTATTGGACTATTAAAAACTCTTTTTTGCAGGACATATTGCTTGCAAAAATTTCAGTTTTTATATGTCATATTTGTGCTATTTCTGCTATCCAACATCCCTGTTTTAAGCCAGCAGTAAAACATTTGTTGAAAAGTTAAAAATTGATTAGACGTTTACATTTTAGGCACGAGTCTTTTCAATTCATTTACTTTACTGTTGAAGAGTGCTGGAGCAAGGTACGTACGCATTGCATTCAGAATAGGACTCATTTCTTGGTTGATTTATATCGCTTTGAGTGAATCTTATTTATCTTGTACACTTGTACAAATTGATTTTAAGGGCAACACCCAATAACAAGATAAGGTGGGGATTTAATCACCCTTCCTTGGCCCAAAAATCAGACTCCAAGCACTCACAAACCTAAGCCTAAATAAAATCTGATAGACGTTGGCCTTAGGGACATCTTGAACTCACTAGGAGATTATCCTAAAAAGGGAAGGTGTTGGAAATTGACTCCTCCAAATCAGTGTCTAGGAAGGGGATTGAGGGCCGAAAGCCCGAAGATTGGTGGTTACTTAATTAAGGAACATCTTTGACGGAAAACCTCCCACCAATCTTGCCCTAACCTGGCTGATTAGCTTGTGGTTAAAGTCTATATTCTACCTTCTGTGGACAATCAACCAGTTAGGAGTTGTCTAGGTCAAGGTTACCTTAGACTAGGCTTGGTTGATTTCTATTGTTGACCGTTGGTTGAACTTGTTTGTGTTTGTGTATGCAAGTGTGGTCAAGAGACCCTAATTCATCTAGGTTGACTAGAAACACATCACCACCCAAGTTTGAACCAAGACCAGATCCAGTAATGGCTCAATCAACATCACTGCCAGATAGGTTCTACCCGATTAGGGCCT
Organism: Agave tequilana; assembly: GCA_038442645.1. NCBI lineage: Eukaryota > Viridiplantae > Streptophyta > Magnoliopsida > Asparagales > Asparagaceae > Agave > Agave tequilana. The sequence continues at coordinate 12,162 of JAVJIF010016126.1, forward strand.
CACTTCCATCATGCATTCTACTTCCATCGGTTGGTGAATGCAATTTTGAGCTCAAACCTCAATTCATCAACACACTCCCCAAGTTTCATGGTCTAGAGTCCGAAGATGCCTACTTCTTCATAAGAGAATTTGAGGAAGTATGTCTAATGATGAAAATCCCACACCTTGTAGACGATGCTATTAGGTTGAGATTTATCCCTTTCGCACTTAAGGACCTAGCAAAGAAGTGGCTCTACAGCTTAGCGTCCGGTTCTATCACATCCTGGGATGGTTTCATCAAGGTCTTCTTGAAGAAATTCTATCCGATCTATAAAACCGCTCTCATTAGGAAGACGATCATGCAATTCAAGTAAGAACCTAGTGAACCATTCTGGAGGTACTTTGAACGCTTTAAAGACCTCCTCGTCCAATGTTCACATCATGGAATAGAGAAATGGCGACAATGCCAAATTCTTTATGACGTTTTAGACTATTCCACCAAAACCCTCTTAGAAAGTATGTGCCAAGGGGGTTTCTTGCAGAAAGATGAAGATGAAGGATGGGATTTGTATGAAAATCTAGCTGAGAAGACCATCCAATGGGAATCTGCTAGTGAGACCTCTAGGAATCCTAACTCCATCTCTTCAAAAGGAGGTCTCCATTCTATCGAATCGTCCATCGCTAATGAAGCTAAGTTAGCTAACCTGGCTAGAAGACTGGAAGCTCTAGAAACGAAAGAACCAAGTCCAGTCAATCAAGTCAGCCCGAACCAATTTCCAACCCCGGGCTGCACTTACTGTCAAGCCATGAATCATGTGTTCAAGGAGTGCCCTGTGTTTCAGGCTCAACAACCCTACTATGAACCGATGAATGCGGCCTTTTCAAGGCCGAACAACAATCCTTACATACCAACGTACAATCCCGGCTGGAGAAATCATCCTAATTTCTCATGGAGCCAAAATAACAATAACCATTGACGATCAAATCATGCTAGCCACTTCCATCATGGTAATAATTCTTCCAATCATCAACCCAACTTCTCCAATTTCCATAATAATTCTCCCAACCATCCACCTAACTTCCAAAACTATCAACAGAACTTTCCTAACCAAGCTCCACAATCCTCCTTCCAGAATCCTCAATTAGAAAGGAGAATGATTGACTTTGAAAGAAACATGGAGAGATATATAAAAAACCAAGATTCTCTGATGCAAACTATACAGAGGTTAGAGGTTCAAATGAGTCAACTAGCCACTCCACAAAATGAAAGACAAAAGGGTACCCTGCCTAGTCAGCCAGTCACCAATCCGAGGAATTCTTAACAAGCTCATTTGGCTGAGGATCATTCATTTAATCAATGTAATGTTGTGCATACATTGAGGTCAGGAAAGAGAGTTGATAACCAAGTGTCAGCACCAACCACTCCCATTCAGCACAACCACAATCAAGCTTCCACTTCATCTAATCTAATTTCTTTCAATTCTGACGAATCTGAAAAAGACAAGTCAGCCAGCCAGGTGCACCAGCCTATAGTACCATTTCCTAATAGGCTGAAAAATAACAAGCAAAATCCTCACATGGACAAGATAATCGAGATATTTAACCAAGTGAAGATAAATGTGCCACTTCTTGATGCCATCCAACAAGTTCCTTCCTATGCCAAGTTTCTTAAGGACATGTGCACCAAGAAGAGAAAGACTAATGTTCCAAAAAAGGTCTTCTTAACCACTAACATTAGTGAGCTATTATCAGGTCCTATCCTTGTTAAGTACAAGGATCCAGGTAGTCCCACCATTGCCTGCACAATAGGACAAGACGAAATTAGTCGTGCACTTCTTGACTTGGGGGCAAGTATCAACTTGCTTCCTTTCTCTGTTTATCAACAACTCGGGTTGGGCGATCTTAGTCCAACTCGAGTCACCATCCAACTGGCTGACCGTTCTGTTAAAGTTCCAAAAGGGGAGATTAATGATGTCCTGATTCGGGTAGGAGAGTTCATTTACCCTGTCGATTTCATAGTTCTGGAGACACAACCTGTGTCTAACTCTAATCATAGGGCTCAAACTCTGGTTATCCTAGGGCGACCATTCCTTGCTACTGCTAATGCCATCATCAATTGTAGGAATGGGTCTATGAGGTTAACCTTTGGAGACATGACTAGAGAAGTCAATGTCTTTAATCTAGGAAAACAACCCCGCGTTATCGAGGACCAAACATTTAAAGTCAACCTAATTGAGAACTTGACAAGTGAACATGGGGAAGAAATGGAATTAGAAACAGAGTGTGAATTCGGGTTAGAGTCTGACGACTTTAATCTTGATCAGGTTGTAGATTCTACTGTGAATTGGGCCTCAAACCCTATTTCACTAACATTGGAGCCAACAGATTTGACTAGTCCTACCAGTGAGCCTTCCTCTTCCTTAGAATTGAAAGCCCTACCTGCGCATCTCAAGTACGCCTATCTAGGAGAACAAGAGACCTTTCCTGCCATCATTGCCTCCCATTTAAATGACGGGGAAGAAGAAGATCTGAAAGCTATTCTAAGAAAACATAGGGAAGCCATTGGATGGACTATGACTGATATCAAGGGATTAAGTCCGACCCTCGTTCAACATCGCATTCATCTCAATGAAGATGCCACACCCAAAAGAGACCCGCAGCGTAGGTTAAACCCTATAATGCAAGAGGCTGTTCATGTTGAAATCATAAAACTCTTAGACAATGGGATAATTTATCCCATTTCTGATAGCCAATGGGTCAGTCCTGTCCACGCGGTTCCGAAGAAATCCGGTTTCACCGTAGTGGAAAACGAGAACAAAGAGTTGGTTCAAACTCGACTTCCCACGAAGACCCAAGTTTGCATCGACTATAGGAAACTGAATGCTGCAACTCGTAAGGACCATTTTCCACTTCCCTTCATTGATCAAATGCTTGAACGTTTGGCGGGTCACGAGTATTACTATTTTTTGGACGGTTACTCGGGCTATAACCAGATCCCTATCGCTCCTGAGGACCAAGAAAAGACTACGTTTACATGTCCATTTGGGACATTTGCTTATCGTTGAATGCCATTCGGCTTATGCAATGTCCCGGCAACGTTTCAACGTTGCATGTTGAGTCTTTTCTCTGATATGGTAGAACGATTCTTAGAGATTTTTATGGATGATTTCTCCATATACGGAGATTCATTCACTCAATGTCTCCACCATTTAGAATTCGTCCTCCAACGTTGTGCTGAGAAAAATCTGACACTGAACTGGGAAAAATGCCATTTCATGGTAAAACATGGAATTGTCTTGGGTCATGAGATCTCCAAGAAAGGAATCGAAGTGGATAGAGCCAAAATTGAGGTTATTGCTAAGCTACCCATGCCCAAATGTGTTAAGGACATTAGATTCTTCCTAAGACACGCTGGTTTCTACCGAAGATTTATCAAGGATTTTAGCAAAATTGCTAGGCCCTTGACTAATCTGTTAGCTAAGGATGTGTCCTTCACTTTCGATGCTGAATGCATAGATTCTTGGGTGAAGCTTAAGAGAGAGCTTATTTCTGCACCAATCATATCTGCACTGGATTGGTCTAAGTCGTTTGAGATCATGTGCGATACTTCCGATTTTGCCATAGGCGCTGTCCTAGGACAACGCATTGATAAAAAGCAGCATGTGATCTACTACTCTAGTAGGACTCTCAACGATGCTCAACTAAACTACACTACGACTGAAAAGGAATTCTTGGCAGTAGTGTTTTCCTTAGAGAAGTTTCGTCCCTACCTACTAGGGTCCAAAACCACCATTTTCACCGATCATTCTGCGCTTAGGTACCTCATGATGAAGAAGGATGCCAAGGCCCGACTCATTCGTTGGATCCTCCTTCTTCAAGAATTCGATCTTGAGATTCGAGACAAGAAAGGCGTAGAAAATGTCGTTGCTGACCACCTCTCACGGATTCCTAATTCTCCATGCAACGAATTACCCATAAATGAGGATTTTCCTGATGAACATCTCTTAGCTATCTCTAGGGAACCTTGGTTTGCTGATATAGTGAATTACTTAGTCACAAACCAAACTCCGTCTCATTGGTCCAAAAATGATGTTTACCGGTTCTTATCCCAAGTCCGGTATTTCTTTTGGGAGGAACCGTATCTTTTCAAGTACTGTTCTGACCAAATTATTAGGAGATGCATTCCCGATGAGGAGGTTAAGAGTGTTCTATCTTTCTGTCACAAACTTGCATGCGGTGGACACTTTGGTCCCCGCAAGACTGCTGAAAAGTGCTACAAAGTGGGTTTTATTGGCCCACTCTGTTCAAGGATGCTTATGAATTCTGCAAGACGTGCCCTAGATGCCAAATGGTAGGAAGGATTTCAAACAGAAATATGATGCCCCTCAACCCAATTCTAGAAATAGAACTCTTCGACGTTTGGGGCATCAACTTTATGGGTCCATTTCCTAATTCATTTGGGAACCAATACAAATTAGTTGCTGTGGATTACGTGTCCAAGTGGGTAGAAGCCATTCCTTGTAAAACTAATGATAACAAAGTTGTCATAAATTTTTTGAAAGAGAACATTTTTTCACGCTTCGGAATCCCTCGTGCTATCATCAGTGATAATGGCACTCACTTTTGCAATAGATCTTTTGAAGCTCTTATGCGAAAGTATGCCATAACTCACAAGTTGTCCACACCTTATCATCCTCAAACCAGTGGGCAAGTTGAGGTTTCAAATAGACAGGTCAAGCTTATATTGGAGAAAACTGTGAACCAAAACCGGAAAGATTGGTCCATCAAACTCGTAGATGCTCTATGGGCCTACAGGACCGCTTTCAAGACGATTCTAGGAATGTCTCCCTATAGGTTAGTCTATGGCAAATCTTGTCACTTGCCCGTTGAGTTAGAGCACCGAGCCTTATGGGCAATCAAGCAGTTGAATTTCGACTTGACTAAGGCCGATGACCTTTGGAAATTACAAATTTCCGAATTGGAGGAATTGAGAAATGAAGCCTATGAAAATGCTAGGATCACTAAAGAGAGAGTCAAGATTTTCCATGATAAAAACATCATAAGAAAAACCTTTGTCCCCGGACAAAAAGTCTTACTCTATAATTCTAGGCTTCATCTTTTTTCAAGAAAATTGAAATCGAGATGGACTGGGCCATTCGTTGTAAAAATCGTGTTTCCACACGGGTGCAGTTAAGATCAGTAACCCCAAGAATGGAAATGACTTTAAGGTAAATGGTCAGCGCCTTAAACCTTTCTTAGAATCGGTGTCGGTAAATGAAACAACAATGGGTCTTTTTGACCCAGTGTATCGGTAACTTTCCTCCTTTCATTTTTCATGCACTTATACATTTCTTTCATACATTGGGGACAATGCATGAGATAAGTGTGGGAGAGGGTTCTAACATGACTGATATAAAAAAAAAATAGATATATATTAAAAAAAAGGGTAGACAATATTTTGATATATTTTTTGTAAGAAATTAAGTCAATTTTAAGGAATAGGAGAATCATAATTAGGATTTCTTACACTTGGTTAAAATAAGATAACTTGTTTGATTTTTAGGGTCAGGAAGAAAATTTGTGAAAGTAATTTAGTCTAGATATTTACCTTGATGACATATGTACACAAAATACACTAACACACTTAGGATTTAAAAACAGAGACTCTTATGCCTTATAAAAAATATGATTAAAAAACAAGTCTAATTATTGATTAGCTAGGTGCTTTGGCCTAAGCAAGCCTTAGTATTTATGCAAAAGATAATTAGATAAGTTTGAAAAAAAATGTGTCCTGTGATTAAGCTGGGTATTTATGCCTCATGAAGCATAAGTATTCACGCTTAAAAGGGTTATATCTTATAAATAAAAACCTTGGTTTCGTGGCCTTATCTGCTCGAGTGTTTAAGTCATTAGGGGTGTTTTCTCACCTGGTGCCCTAAAACTGTCCGGTTTGGGTGTCACCGACTAAATGCTCGTTACATGGGAAAATTAGAAAGCCTAATGAAATTGAGGAATAAATTTCACCAAAAATAAATAAATATAAGGCATATGAGTTAATGTTAAAGAACCCTTAGTCAACTTCACAGTCACGATGGTGCATACAACTCAAGGTAAATTAATAGATTAGATGAGAAGTACAAATTGACTCCTTACTTTAATTGATGACATATTTTTGAGTAGAGACTAAGTTTAGGAATGAAAAATTTGATACTCCTATGACTTATAGATTACTTAAACTCTCACAAATATACTTCAAATATTTTCTCCTTTAAAGGAAAAAAATTGATTTTCGAAAATACTAACCTTTTTCTCTTTCTTTTTGAATTTTGTGGGTGCAATCCGCTGAAAACCCTCATGAGACAAAACTCGTCCTCTAGGGATAACCTAGAGGTTTAACGGCTTGTTGCACATGCTCAGTGTAATCGAGTGACCTGCGAAAGTAGTCTAATAATTGATTAAAATTAGTCTGATGTTTTGCTCGAGGGCGAGCAAAAGATACGTGTGGGGGTGTGATTTGTCACATATATTGCATTTATATTGTCACCTTACCATACTTGTTAGCTAATAAATCCTATTAATAAGTTTTCTTTTTCTTTGCTAAATGTAGGCCCAAGTGCTTAAAGAAAGAAAAGAGAAACAAGCCAAAAAGCCCACCAAATTCTGAATTAATTCAGAATAAATTCGAAATGAAGAAATCAGGGCTAAATCTTGGCATATCAAGAGATTGAGAAAAATCCTCCCTGAATTGAGCGATTGAAGCCACAAAATCAAAGGCTGTTTCGTTAACGGTTGGAGCAGAAACAAGAAAACCAGCAGGAGATACGGAACAAACACCAACCAGTGATCTTCCCCCCTTTTGGTGTGGCCACCTGGCCACACCAGGGCCGCAGAAATGCGGCTCAAGCCGCGTTTCCGCGGCCGTTTGGAGGTTGTTGGGGGAGCGTTTGCTCCCCCAATCTTCCCGGGATCCTACCTGTTAAGGTTTTGGCTATAAATATGGGTTTCAGCAAAGAAAAATACAGCGAAGACTAGGATTAAGTTTTGTGTTTATTTTCTTAGGATTTAGGCTCTTTGTTAGCTAGCATAAAAGTTGTAATCTTGTTATTTACTTTGTACTCCAGTATCAAAACTTGTGAGAGAGAGGAATTGAGAACTTGTACTTGAAGATTGAAGTGACAACAATACAAGAATCAAGCCACATTTCCTTCCACTCTTGTTTCGGTATGTCGTGCATTATTTTGCTTTCTTCTTCTTTTTCTATGGATAACTAAACGGTTTTCTGGGCTCGCTATCGCAATTCTCTTTTACTCTCCTTCTCTCCTGTTTTCAAAAGAAAAAAACCCGATGACTCATATGAATGCCTTACTTAAAAGCCTTTCTTTTTGAAAGTGTTCTTGAAGGCACATGAGGATGGGTTTGGATTATTGAATTCTCACTTCTTTCATGAACATCTCTTGAATTATTTTTACTTCATTCTTACTTCTTCGCGCTTGATGTTTTAATATTCAATTCTCACGATTTCTTGAAGAAAAGACTCAACTCTTCTAACCATTTTATGTGCTTTACTTAAAGCTTTCTAAAAATCAACTTTAAGTTTTGCAAATGAACACTTGAGGCACTTAACATTTTAAGAGAAGAATGAACAATTGAGTAGTGAGATAGTGAGCCCAGATTTGCTTTCTTATTATACAACAACAAAACAATTCTCAAGCTTTCTAAATCACCTTCTCCAAAAACCTTTTTTAAAAGTTGCAATTTCTCTTTTAATCATCTCTTTCTTTCCATTCTCTTTTTCATAAAAAATGAACACAATTCCTTGTTTTAAGCAATTCACCGAAACACTTCCATCGCATTCCTCCTCGTGGACACGACCCGTTAGCCACAAGCTACACGGTAATCTCTTAAACTCATTGATTGTTCTTTCTTTTAGCAATCATTCACCAATTCAAAATGACCAACCATCTGCTCTGAAAATGAGTATGGAATTCTTTTGTGAGTCTGAGCTTCAATCTCAAAACATGTTGGACTCACGCTCTTCACAAATTTTTCAAAACTAAGAATCCAACACTCCCTTTCTGGAACATCCACTTGAAGAAAATCATATCTAGAAAAAAGTATAGAAATCTTGAAAGTCCGCACAACAATTTTAAAAATATTCTGCCAAGTCTATTAAGAGGTTGAAAATACAATTGAGTCAATTGGTTAGCATTTATAGGAATGAGAAAACTCTCTCTCATCAACCTTTGACCAATTCAAATGTCTTTAACTCTATCGATTTGACCTAGGACTCTTGTTATTTTGAAAACCAAAATTCCTACACTCCTTTTCTAGAACAACCACTTGAAAAAAAATCAGATCTAGAAAATAGTATTGAAATTTTGCAAGAGTCTGCGCTACAATTTCAAAAATCTTCGCCCATTCTACCAATAGAAATGAAACACAATTGAGTCAATTCGTCAACATTTACAGTAATCAGAAAACTCTCTCTTATCAACTTTTGACCAATCAGATATCTTTAACTCTATTGATTTGACCCATGACTCTTGTTATTTTGAAAACCAAGATTCAATTTCAGCATACCCATTTGAAGTTGACCAACATCAAATTCTTGAGAATCACATTGACATGTTGGCAAGTTATCATTTTTCTAAAATTGAACTTGAGCATGAATATGATCCTGAACCTCAACTTAGTAATTCAATTCCATTTTCTAATTCATTAATGACACATGTGTCTTTACCTAATGTCAATCCCTTACCCAAGTCAGTATTGGATCCTGTTCCTATTCATTATGAAATTAAATCACAATCTTGTATGATCATCATATTGAACTTGACCAATTTCATACTTTTGAAAGTCTCATTGACAAATTGGCAAGTTCTCATTTTTATAAAATTGAACTCAATGGGAATGTAACCTAAATTCTCAAATTTGTGAGCCAGTTTAAATTTCTGAATCAATATTGACTCATGTTTTGCTACCCAATTTGAGCAACATTTTAAAGTCAGTTTTGACTCACATACCTGTCATTCTTGAACTTGAATCACCAATCTTAGAAAATCACAATTCATTGTGGGAAAATGAATGTGGATTAGAATTTCAACTTCTTAATTTGGACCTGATTCCTGAACCAATTTTGACTTCTAAATCTTTACTTGACTTAAGTCAAATTACTGAGTAAGTAGTAGTTTCTGTACTTTCTCAGTCCAAATCAATCATTTCATCTTTTCATACTCCATTTTGGGACAAATGTGTTGATAAAACTGACTCTAAAATTATTTTAAAATTTAAAAATTAGATGAGATAAAATTCACAATAAAAATCATTCATGTATACATTATTATAGTGAGCTGTATTATAGAGGTCATTGGTGGGTTCCTCCAGACTCCACGCAAATTGGATTGAGTCGCATTTCGTGGATCAATCAGACACTAACATTAGTTTTCTTTCTTTATAGATTTTGTGGGTGCAATCTGCTGAAAACCCTCAGGAGACAAAACTCCTCCTCTACGGGTAACCTAGAGGTTTAATGGCTTGCTGCACGCGCTCAATGTAATCGCGTCACCTGCGAAAGTGGTGTAATAACATTTGTAGTATAGATTTTCTTTTTCTTATTTTGCTCGGGTGAGCAAAAAGATAAGTGTGGGGGTGTGATTAGTCTACAATTCTGCATTATGATATCACATTTTCCTACTGATATATGAATAAAATATCATTTCTAACTGTGTTTTGGTCTACTTTATAGATAATCAAGAGTCTAGGGGCAAATGAGTAATAATAGCTTAATTAAACTCATTTTCGGTAATTAAACCAGGATTTCTTGGACAAACTAGAAAGATTCTAGAAGATACGTTGAATCTAGACAATAGCGGGTGCAGCAACTCATAAGGACCATTTTCTGCTTCCCTTCATTGATCAAATGCTTGAACGCTTGGCTGGCCACGAGTATCACTGTTTCTTGGACGGTTACTCAGGGTATAATCAGATTCCTATTGCTCCTGAGGACCAAGAAAAGACTACGTTCACATGTCCATTTGGGACATTAGCTTATCGTCGAATGCCTTTTGGCTTGTGCAATGCCCCATTAATGTTTCAACGTTGCATGTTGAGTCTTTTCTCTGATATGGTAGAACGATTCTTAGAAATCTTCATGGATGATTTCTCCATCTACGGAGATTCATTCACTCATGTCCCCACCATTTAGAACTTGTCCTCCAATGTTGCGCTAAGAAAAATCTGACACTGAACTGGGAGAAATGTCACTTCATGGTAAGACATGGAATTATCGTGGGTCATGAAATCTCTAAAAAAGGAATTGAAGTGGATAGAGCCAAGATTGAGGTTATTACTAAGCTCTCAATACCCAAATGTGTGAAGGATATTCGATCCTTCTTAGAACACGCCAGTTTCTACAGAAGATTTATCAAGGACTTTAGCAAGATTGCTAAACCTTTGACTAATCTGTTAGCTAAAGACATGTCCTTCACTTTCGATGATGAATGTATAAATTATTGGGAGAAGCTTAAGAAAGAGCTTATTTTTGCACCAATCATATCTGCACCGAATTGATCTAAGTCATTCGAAATCATGTGCGACGCTTCTGATTATACAAAAGGCGTTGTCCGAGGACAGCACATTGATAATAAGCAACACGTGATTTATTACTCTAGTAGGATGATTAGTCTCTAATTTTGCATAATTTTCATCACATTCTCATATTTATTTCATGTAAAATTTTGCTAATAAAACCTTGCTTGCTTGATCCTAGGTCCATAGTGTGCAAATGAAAAAGAAGACCTAAATCACCATTTAATTGGTGATTAAGAGCCTACCAAGTAGCCATTGACTTTAGAGTGAAGATTTTGTCAGCCCAGGACATCAAATCGAAAATCCAAGAGCTCAGGTGGACAGAAGACAAACTGGGCGACGCACCGCCCAAAACTGGGCGCGCGCCGCCCTGTCAGGGCCGCGGAAAGGCCGCGTTTCCGCGGCCCTTTGGGCTCACGTGCGCCTGCGTTTTGGGCCACGTGCTTCCCACATGGCCCCTTTCCCCTGGTGCCTATAAATACCTCCCCGGGGTCTTCAGTTTGAGCAGATTCTGAGTTAGAATAAGTTTTTGTAATCTTGTTTTAGGTTTGTGTTGTTGTTGTTCTTCTTCTTCTACTTTTAAGTTTTAGCATTAGAGTGAAAGAGAGAGAGAGTGTGTAAAGTGTTGTATTTGAAGGGTGACAAGATAATACAAGTACAACTTCTCTTCCTTCTTTCCAATTTACTTGTCTTTGCCATTTACTTTTACTTCTTTGTTGTAGTGTAACTTCTTTCTTCTTCACCTCTTTTCTTTTACTTTGTTTTAGTGTAACTTCCTCTCTTTAACTTTTCTTTTCTTTTGTTTTCTTGTAGTATAACTCCCTCTCTCCACTTCTTTTCCTTTGTTATTTCTTTTACTTTTATGGCTAACTAACTTTTCATTAGCATGGCTAACTAACTACTAACCCACTAATTTCTAACACTTGATTGATAACCCAAATGAGTCAATAGTGTCAAACAAGCCTTGTGCAAACAAGAGCTATGACATCTTAAGATGAGGGTTCTAACTTAAATTTACCTACAAGTATTTACTTTCTTATACTTCATGCTTAATGAGTTTTGATGATTTATGAGTTGTGTACTTTACTTGTTATTGTAAGTTAGAAGACTTTTCCTTTTAACTTTGCCGATACCAATAGTGCACTCGAGTCTTCCCTTATTCTCGCCTTCTATCGGATCTTGTTAAGGGAATGTCCGAGTTTTTGCCGTGTAAGGCTAAGTTTTAGGATGAACTTTCACTTGATTTTCACGTGAATAGTTCCAATGCAAAAGGTTTGTGTTCGCCTATGATCCATCGTGAGGCTATTTTCTAAAAGTTAGAAATTAGTGGGAGCACTTAGTAGAGAAGTTAGCCATGCATTTTTACAACTAAGAAAAAATCACATTTACAAACCACTAAACATTTTCCAACAATTCTTAAAAACAACTCGTTTTCACTTTACAATTCTTTATTTGGAAACAAGAACTTGCTTTCTTCTTGAACTTTGAAGCCGCATCAAGCTTCCATCGCTCTCCCTCCTTGTAGATACGACCCGTATAGCCACTTCGCTACTACGAAAGAATCGCAAAAGAGTAGTAACATCAATTCACACTTCCTTCTCTTATTTTAGTACTTGCTTTTTGCCGATCAAATTTTGGCGCCGTTGCCGGGGAGGGAACGGCTTTATTGTTCACTACTAAAGATTGTTCTTTTTGTGTGTAGGAGGAGTACCAAGGAGCGCACTATCACAAGAAACGAAAAAGGTGGCCAAGGACATTGCGCGAGGATTCATTTGCCCTCGGAAAAATTCGTGTAAAAGCGAGTTTTTCCGATTGAAGTACTAACAAACTCGTTTGCAGGGTTGCCAAAAGCCGCTAAAAAAATTGCTTTCTAAATTTTTAGTTTCCTTGGATGCTTCACCTTTATGCATGTGTAATAAATTCAACAGAAATTCACTTGTTACTTAATTGAAATTTGGATTAGACTTTTGCATTTAGGGCACGTGTCTATTTCAATTCATTTCAATTTCTGTTGAAGAATGCTGGAGAAAAGGTACGTGTGCATTCATACAGAATAGGACCAACATTTTGAAGTGATTTACCGCTTTGAGTGTTACCTTGTTGTGAATAAACTACACACTTGCACAATTGACTTTAAGGGCAAAACCCAAATAAACATGATAAGGTGGGGGTTTCATCACCCTTCCTTAGCCCAAAAATCATCTCCAAGTGCACTCACATTTTCCCAAGCCTTAACTAAAAATCAATAGACGTTGGCCCTAGGGACATCTCGGACTTACTAAGAGATTAACCGAGGTTGAAATTGTAAGAACTATACTCCTGCAAAATCGGTGTCTAAGGAAAGTAGATTGAGAGGTAAAGCCTCGAAAGCTCCGTGGTTTGGCGTAATTAGGCCCGTGGCTCCGCCCGGATACCTCCCCCTAGCTTTGCCCTTTCCTGACCGATTAGCTTGTAGTCGAGTTCCTGCAACAACCTTCCTCGGAGAATCGACCAGTTAGGAGTCGTCTAGGTCCAGGTACCTTAGACTAAGGCTTGTGGTTGTTTTTCTTTCTTTTGTTTGTTTTTAGTTCTTTTTCAATTGTTTGTTGTCTTCACGTTATTTGTGGTGTGCTGCATGCAAGAGTGGGTGAGAGATCCGTCAACTTCTAGATTAACAAGAAACACTTCTCTACCCTTGCATCCAGAACCGGTGATGGCGTCACTTCAGGATAGATTTTACCCGATCAGAACTTCACTTCCATCTTGCATAAAACTTCCTGAAGCCAACGGAAATAACTTCAAGTTAAAACCTCAATTCATTAACACTCTTCCCAAATTTCATGGTTTAGAATCAGAGGACGCATATTTCTTCGTTAGGGAATTTGAAGAAGTATGCCTCATGATGCGTATACCCCAGGTAGGAGACGATGCCGTTAGGTTACGTTTCATCCCTTTTTCCCTAAAGGACCTAGCTAAGAAATGGTTATACAGTTTGGCAGCAGATTCAGTCACGACGTGGGATGATTTCGTCAAGGCGTTCTTGAAGAAATTCTACCCAATTCACAAAACTGCCCTCATTAGGAAGAACATCATGTAGTTTAGGCAAGAACTGAGCGAACCATTTTGGAGATACTTTGAGCGATTCAAGGATCTCCTAGCTCAGTGCCCTCATCATGGCGTGGAGAAATGGCGTTAATGCCAGATTCTCTACGATGGTCTAGACTATCAGACTAAGACCCTGTTATAAATGATGTGTCAGGGAGGGTTCTTGCAGAAGGATGAGAATCAGGGTTGGGATTTATTTGAGGATTTAGCCGAGAAAACCCTGCAATGGGAGCCAGCCTCGGAGAAACCTAGGAATTCACAATCTATAGTTTCAAGAGGAGGGCTCCTATCTCTAGAATCATCCATAGCTGCCGAGGCTAAGATTGCTACCCTAATGAGAAGTATAGAGGCTTTGGAAATAAAAGAGCTTGCCAGTGTCAACCAGATCAACCCACCACCAATTCACAATCCGGGTTGTTCATATTGTCAGGTACTAAATCATGTCTTTGAAGAGTGCCCCGTTTTTCATGCCCAGCAAGTGCCACCGGAACACCTGAACGCGGCTTACTCACGGCCGCCTCACAACCCCTACTCACAGACCTACAATCCCGGCTGGAGAAATCACCCCAATTTCTCCTGGGCCCAAAATAATCCTCCCAGGCCTAATTTTTCCAACAACTTTCACCATCCTACTCCTCCACCAACTTTTCCCAGTCAAGCCCCAGCTTCCTCCTCCCAAGGCTCACCAATGGAAAAGAAAATCAGTAAATTGGTGGAGAGCATAGAGGCTTTCATAAAGTCCCAAACCGCTTTTATGCAAAACTAGGGACAAACTCTGAACAGTCATTCACAGGCCATATCGAGGTTGGAAATGCAGATGAGCCAGTTAGCTAGCTCTCTAAGTGAAAGACCTATTAGTTAACCCAAAAACCTCCAATCAAGCATATGAAATTCAGGATCCATCGATTAACCAGTGTAATGCTGTTCACACACTGTGATCTGGAAAGAAGGTAGACAACCAGGTCTACCAACAGAAAAGTCCAGTCCATCCCGATCCCACTCATGCCTCCACCTCTGCTAGTTACTCCCAATCCACTCCACAAACATCTGACGAGGACATAGCTGCTGAACAAGTTCATAAGCCTGTAGCACCCTTTCCCAATAGGCTTAGGAACAACAATAAAAATATGCACATGGAGAAAATGCTAGAGATGTTCAACCAGGTCAAATTGAATGTGCCACTTCTTGACGCTATCCAACAAGTCCCGGCTTATGCCAAATTTCTGAAGGATATGTGTACAAAAAAGAGAAAGACCAATGTGCCCAAGAAAGTCTTCTTGGCCACTAATATAAGCGAAATTCTGTCTGGTCCCATTCCGGTAAAATACAAGGATCCCGGATGTCCCACCATTTCCTGCACCATAGGACAGACTGAAATCAGTAGAGCGCTTCTTGACCTGGGAGCAAGTATCAACTTGCTACCTCTCTCAGTATACCAGCAACTTGGCTTGGGCGAGCTAAGCCCAACTAGAGTTACCATTCAGTTAGCTGACCGATCTGTGAAGATCTCGAAGGGAAAAATCACAGACGTCCTCATCCGGGTCAGGGATTTCATTTACCCCGTTGACTTCATTGTGCTTGAGACCGAACCTGTGTCCAATCTTAGGTCTCAAACTCCCGTCAGCTTAGGGCGCCCATTCCTTACTACAGCCAATGCCATAATCAACTGTAGGAACAGGTCCATGCAATTGACTTTTGGAGATATAACGAAGGAAGTCAATATCTTCAATCTTGGAAGACAACCTAGGGATGTTAATGATCAGACGTTTGAGGTCAATTCTATTGAAAACCTGACCAGTGAGCATGAGAAAAGTATGGAGACAGAAACTGAGGCAGGGTTTGATCTGGAGGCTGAGGATTTTAATCTAGACCGGATCATAGATTTAGCAGTGGATTGGGCGTCAAACCCAAGTGTACCCCATCCTAGGATTAAAAGCTCAGAGATTGCCTCCAATGAAGCAACATCTTCCTTAGAGCTTAAAGCCTTACCTGAACACCTCAAGTACGCCTACCTGGACAGAAATGACACCTTGCCAGTCATCATAGCATCACACCTGACTGAGCAACAAGAGGACAGCTTAATGTCTATTCTGAAAAGACATAGGAAAGCCATTAGATGGACGATGAAGGACATCAAGGGAATAAGTCCATCCATAGTACAACATAAAATCTATTTAGTCGATGAAGCAACTCCTAGGAGGGACCCACAATGCAGGCTTAACCCTCTCATGCAAGAGGCAGTTAAGGCTGAAATTCTGAAACTATTAGATAATGGGATAATTTATCCCATTTCTGATAGTCAATGGGTTAGCCCTTTTCATGCGGTCCCAAAGAAGGTTGCCTTTACAGTGGTAGAAAATGAGGAAAAAGAGTTGGTACAAACAAGACTACCTACCAAGGTTCGTGTTTGTATCGACTACAGGAAGCTGAATGCAGCTACCCGTAAAGACCACTTCCCACTACCTTTCATCGACCAAATGCTTGAGCGTTTGGCTAGACATGAGTACTACTGCTTCCTAGATGGGTACTCGGGATACAATCAAATCTCCATTGCTGTAGAAGACCAGGAAAAGGCGACGTTCACTTGCCCGTTTGGAACCTTTGCTTATCGGCGCATGCCTTTTGGATTGTGCAATGCTCCCGCAACGTTCCAACGGTGCATGCTTAGTTTGTTCTCTGACATGGTAGAACGTTTTCTTGAGATTTTCATGGATGACTTCTCCATCTACGGAGATTCATTTGATCAGTGTCTTCATCACCTAGAGTTAGTGCTACAAAGATGCATTGAGAAGAACCTAACTCTAAACTGGGAAAAACGTCACTTCATGGTGAGACAGGGGATTGTCTTGGGCCATGAGATTTCGAGGAGAGGCATAGAAGTGGATAAGGCTAAGGTACAAGTGATTGCTAAACTTCCACCACCCAAAAGCATTAAGGATATTAGATCCTTTCTAGGGCATGCTGGGTTCTACCGACGGTTCATTAAGGATTTTAGCAAAATCGCTAGGCCCTTAACCAACCTGCTCGCTAAGGACGTGCCCTTTGATTTCAACGATGAGTGTTTTAAATCATGGGGGAAGTTTAAGCAAGAACTTATCTCTGCGCCTATCATTTCTGCTCCTAATTGGACCCAGCCATTTGAAATCATGTGTGATGCATCTGATTTTGCTATTGGCGCTGTTCTAGGACAGCTCATCGACAATAGGCAGCATGTGATTTATTACTCGAGTAGGACTTTGAATGTTGCCCAACAGAACTATACAACGGCAGAGAAGGAATTCTTGGCCATTGTCCTTGCGTTAAAGAAGTTCTGGCCCTACTTGTTAGGTTCGAAGATGGTGATTTTTACGGATCACTCGGCTCTGAAATACCTCATGACCAAGAAGGAAGCAAAAGCCTGACTGATTCGGTGGATACTTTTGCTTCAAGAATTTGACTTAGAAATATGGGATAAATGAGGTATAGAAAATGTGGTCGCTAATCATCTCTTATGAATTTCGAATGCACAACCATCCAAGCTCCAATCAACGAGGATTTCCCAGACGAGCACATCCTAGCCATTCTTAAGGAATCTTGGTATGCGGATATTGTTAATTACCTGGCCATGGGATAATTATCCGCTGACTGGACAAAGCAAGACCAAGACCACTTCTTTGCCCAAGTACGGTACTTCTTCTGAAAGAACCGTATCTTTTTAAGTATTGTCCCGACCAAATTATTAGACGATGCATACCAGAGGAGGAACAGAGGAGTGTGCTCAGCTTTTGCCATGACCTTGCATGCGGAGGACACTTCGGTCCCCGCAAGACTGCAGAGAAGGTTCTACAAAGTGGGTTCTACTGGCCCACTTTGTTCAAAAACTCATATCATTTTTGCAAGTCATGCGCAAATTGTCAGAAAATTGGGAAAATTTCAAGAAGAGACATGATGCCCCTGAACCCGATCCTTGAAGTTGAAATTTTTGATTTTAGGGTATCGATTTCATGGGGTCATTCCCCAATTCTTTCGGCAACCAGTTCATTTTAGTTGCTGTAGATTATGTCTCTAAGTGGGTAGAAGCTGTGCCAACTAAGACGAATGACAACAAAGTGGTTGTCAAATTTCTCAAAGAGAACATCTTCTCCCGATTTGGCATCCCTAGGGTGATAATTAGTGATAATGGATCGCATTTCTGCAACAGAGTTTTTGAAGCTCTGATGTGAAAATATTTTATCAATCACAAGTTATCGACTCTGTAGCATCCCCAGACAAATGGGCAGGTCGAAGTCACCAACCGACAGATCAAGCACATTCTGGAAAAGACTGTCGGACAAAACCGAAAGGATTGGTCAGTTAAACTCAATGATGCATTGTGGGCTTACCGCACTGCTTTTAAGACAGTTCTGGGGATGTCTCCTTATAGAATCGTGTTTGGAAAATCTTGTCATCTACCAGTAGAGTTAGAACACTGGGCCCTCTGGGCAATTAAGCAACTCAACTTTGATCTGACCAAGGCCGGTGAACTTAGGAGACTGCAGATTTTAGAATTAGAGGAGATAAGGAATGAAGCCTATGAGAATGCCTGAATCACCAAGAGCAGGACTAAACTTTTTTATGACCAAATCATAACCCGAAAAAACTTTGCACCGGGAGATAAGGTTCTGCTGTATAACTCTAGGATTCATATTTTCGCGGGAAAGCTGAAAACTCGTTGTTCGGGACCGTTCATTGTGCGCACTGTTTTCCCACACGGTGCTGTGCTTATTGCAGACCCTAAGAACAACACGGAATTTAAAGTGAACGGGCAAAGACTGAAGCCCTTTTTAACCACTGAGCCTACATCACAAGCTGAAATTGTGCAGAGTCTTTTCGTTCCATCATACACCTGACCACAGCCATCCATACCACAACTAAAATAAATAAAATAAAATAAAATAAAAAAATAAAAATAAAAAATATATTGTCTATATGATTTATCTACTCTCTTACATACTTGTAATTACCCATTTTTCCTAGGGGTAGGATAGGACATCCCTCTTTTTTCACCCCTATTTATATTCCTTTTTCCCCTCTCTACTAACCTAACTCCTATTTTCATTTTAGATCTGAAGAAAGCCTTCCATCAGCACCACCTCCCCCAAATTCTCCCTACGCGGCCTCCCTGCTGACAGAGGAGCATAGCCAGGGTTCCCTCACCTCTCACTCCAAGCCAATCCCCTAATTCCTCCACCAAGCCTGCCCAGCCTAAGCTGGCCGCGGAAGAGCGGCCTGGTCCCAGACTTGGCCGCGCCGCTAGTTCCCTCGAAGCCACAATTCTGAGCTCTTCTCAGTTTGGCCAAGGATTTGGGTTTCTCTGTCAAGATTTACTCCAGGCACAATTTGTTTTGGTTCCCCCCACGGTTTCCGGGGGAGGTTTGCAATTCTTTGCTCAATTTCTCTGTTTTCCATGGCTCCTTTCATATTCCCTGAGAAAGATTTTTCCCGTAATTTAATGATGTTCAGGGGTATGGTACCGTATTTTTAGATCGTATTAAGGAAAGGCAATGGTATGGCTTAGTTTATGATAATACCGATCTTGATGCCTACTATTGCCCGGACTTAGTGAAACAATTTTATTTGGGTATTGACGTCAAGATGATTGACCATGACCAATTTGTTGTCCATTTTGATCACAGGGATCTTGCGATCACCCGGGATACCATTGAAGCTGTCACCCAAGTCCCATCCCCCCCTCAGCATGTTGCCCCCTGCCCTTGATTGATTACCTGACCTTGATGGGGGTACGTTGCACTGAGCTCGATCATGGTGTTCGAGCCAATACCACGTTCCGTAACATTCATTGCGTTGGACGTTGGATCTAACGCAATATTTTGGGTATTGATCATACTACTTCTTTCTACAGACTGCCCTCCAGATTATCCATAGCCTCATGACGAGGCAACACACTGTCTGTCTCAACACCATGCTTTTGCAGCAGCTGATTGCCAACTCCCAACGCACTAGGGGTGCGAAATACTCTTTACCTGTCCTAGTTACTCGTCTTTGCCAAAACTTTCTGCCCGACGCGGCATTTATTGCATATGATAGAGTACTAGTCACCCCCGAGCGCATTACCAGTGCCTACAATAGCTGCTTGCATTCGATCTGGACAACCTACCGTCCAGCTCGAAGATGTTCCTGTTGAATCCTCCTCAGAGGAGCATATGGATGAGGACGATGACCCCCACTTTTGGCATCAACCTCCCCCTACCGAAACCCATGCATTCATGTCCTCCATCTGGAAGGGCATGAAAAAGATTTTTAAAGGTCAAATCAAGTTAAGGAGACAACTGGATGCTCAAGATTCTCAGCTGGACCATATTGAGGACACCCTCCGGTGTTCACGCTCGGCCGGACCTAGCACTTTGACCGGCCCGGGTCGGCGCAGACGGTGATATCATTTCTTTACCCTATCTACTGCATCTGCATTTACATCACCTTCATTGAGGACAATGCATTAGATAGGTGGGGGGGTGTTAACACTTTTCTTTCTTTTTCTTTTTACTTCTCTTCCTTTTTCCAAAAAAAAATCAAAAAAAAGTCAAAAAAAATCTAGATTAAAAAGAAATTTCATACTCTTTGTAAATTTACCAAAAGATTGTAGGAATTACGGGAACCTTATTAATGATCTTTATTTTTACCTAAGTAAACAAGAAAGAATGGTTTGACTAAAAAGATAGGAGGGATAAGGAAAATAACTCATACCTTTTATTTAGCCTTAGTAGAATATGCATAATTCACACACACATGCTTGGGACTTAGAGACAAAACTCTAGAAAAAAAAGCGGGATAATTGTGCCTCAAGAAGCATGATTACTCATGCCAAAAAAAAAATTTTATATATAAATAAATCTTGATTTCGTGGCCTACTCCACTTGCATATTTGACCTGAAGGCTGTTTTTCCACCTGGTGCCCTCAGACCATCTGGTTTGGGAGTCATCGGTTTGATATGTATTACATAAGTGAAGTAGAAAGCCTAATGGAACCAAGAATAATAAGAAAATATTAAAAAATTAAATGATATTCAAAGTTGAGTTGAAAAATCCCAAGCACATCACACTTACACATTATGCATATCTATCTAAAGCAAAATAAAAGAATGAATTAGAAGTACAAGATCCTTTCTAAATTTATAAGAAAAACCATCGTTTCTTCATTTATGAAGGCTAAAATATAAGAGGACTTATGAGGGTTAAACCTAATTCTCATATCATTCGGTCATTTTTACTTAGATGATTGAAAGTTCTTTTTAATAAAATTAAAAAAAATTCTAACAACTAACTTCTTTGCTTACTGGATTTTGTGGGTGCAATCTGCTGAAAACCCTCAAGAGACAACACTCCTCCTCTAGGGAAAACCTAGAGGTTTAATGGCTTGTTGCACATGCTTAGTGCAATCGCGTCACCTGCGAAAGTGGTGTAATAATGTTCTCATTTTTGTTTTGCTCAGGACGAGCAAAAAGATAAGTGCGGGGGTGTGATTAGTCTCTAATTTTGCATAATTTTCATCACATTCTCATATTTATTTCATGTAAAATTTTGCTAATAAAACCTTGCTTGCTTGATCCTAGGTTCATAGTGTGCAAATGAAGAAGAAGACCTAAATCACCATTTAATTGGTGATTAAGAGCCTACCAAGTAGCTATTGACTTTAGAGTGAAGATTTTGTCAGCCCAGGACATCAAATCGAAAATCCAGGAGCTCAGGTGGACAGAAGACAAACTAGGCGACACACTGCCCAAAACTGGGCGCGCTGGCCGCGGAAACGCGGCCCTGGCCAGGTTTTCGCGGCCCTTTGGGCGCGCGCGCGCACCTGCGTTTTGGGCCACGTGCTTCCCACGTGGCCTCCTTTCCCCTGGTGCCTATAAATACCCCCTGGGGTCTTCAGTTTGAGCAGATCCAGAATTAGAGCAAGTTTTTGTAATCTTGTTTTAGGTTTGTAGTTGTTGTTGTTCTTCTTCTACTTTTAAGTTTTAGCCATTAGAGTGAAAGAAAAAAAGTGTGTAAAGTGTTGTATTTGAAGGGTGACAAGATAATACAAATACTACTTCTCTTCCTTCTTTCCAATTTACTTGTCTTTACCATTTACTTTTACTTCTTTGTTGTAGTGTAACTTCTTTCTTCTTTACCTCTTTTCTTTTACTTTGTTTTAGTGTAACTTCCTCTCTTTAACTTTTCTTTTCTTTTGTTTTCTTGTAGTATAACTCCCTCTCTCCACTTTTTTCCTTTGTTATTTCTTTTACTTTTATGGCTAACTAACTTTTCATTAGCATGGCTAACTAACTACTAACCCACTAATTTCTAACACTTGATTGATAACCCAAATGAGTCAATAGTATCAAACAAGCCTTGTGCAAACAAGAGCTATGACATCTTAAGACGAGAGTTCTAACTCTAATTTACCTACAAGTATTTACTTTCTTATACTTCCTGCTTAATGAGTTTTGATGATCTATGAGTTGTATACTTTACTTGTTATTGTAAGTTAGAAGACTTTTCCTTTTAACTTTGCCGATACCAATAGTGCACTCGAGTCTTCCCTTATTCTCGCCTTCTATCGGATCTTGTTAAGGGAATGTCCGAGTTCTTGCCGTGTAAGGCTAAGTTTTAGGATGAACTTTCACTCGATTTCCACGTGAATAGTTCTAATGCAAAAGGGTTGTGTTCGCCTATGATCCATCGTGAGGCTATTTTCCAAAAGTTAGAAATTAGTGGGAGCACTTAGTAGAGAAGTTAGCCATGCATTTTTACAACTAAGAAAAAAATCACTTTTACAAACCACCAAAACATTTTCCAACAATTCTTAAAAATAACTCGTTTTCACTTTTCAATTCTTTATTTGGAAACAAGAACTTTCTTTCTTCTTGAACTTTGAAGCCGCATCAAGCTTCCATCACTCTCCCTCCTTGTGGATACGACCTGTATAGTCACTTCGCTACTACGGAAGAATCGCAAAAGAGTAGTAACATCAACCCACACTTCCTTCTCTTATTTTAGTACTTGCTTTTTGCCGATCATAGGACTCTCAACGATGCTCAAATGAACTACACTACTACTGAGAAGGAATTCTTGGCAATAGTGTTTGCCTTAGAGAAATTTCATCCCTGCCTACTAAGGTCTAAAATCACAATTTTCATCGATCATTTTGCGCTTAGGTACCTCATGATGAAGAAGTATGCTAAGGTCTGACTCATTCATTGGATCGTCCTTCTTTAAGAATTCGATTCGAGATAAGAAAGTCGTCAAAAATATCATTGCTGACCATCTCTCGTGTATTCTAAACTCTCCATGCAACGAATTATCCATAAATGATGATTTTCCTGATGAAAAACTCTTAGCTGTTTTTAGGGAACCTTAGTTCGCAGATATAGTGAATTACTTAGTTACAAATCAAACTCCATTTTATTGGTCTAAAAATGATAAATACCAGTTCTTATCTCATGTCCGATATTTTTTTAGAAGGATGGTATCTTTTTAAGTACTATTCTGACCAAATTATTAGAAGATGCATTCCGGATGAAGAGATGAAAAGTGTTTTATCCTTCTGCCATGAACTTGCATGCGGCGGACACTTTGGCCCCCACAAGAATGCTGAAAAGGTGCTGCAAAGTGGGTTCTATTGACCTACTTTATTTAATGATACTTATAAATTTTTCAAGACGTCCTCTAGATGCCAAATGGTAGGAAGGATCTCGAAACGAGATATGATGCCCCTCCACCCAATTCTAAAAATAGAACTCTTTGATGTTTTGGGCATCGACTTTATGGGTCCATTTCCTAATTCATTTGGAAACAGTACATATTGGTTACTGTAGACTATGTGTCCAAGTAGGTAGAAGCCATTCAAAGTAAAAAAAAAATGATAACAAAGTTGTCATAAAGTTTTTGAAAGAAAATATTTTCTCACGCATCGGAACCCCTCGTGCTATCATCAGTGATAATGGTACTCACTTTTACAATAGATCCTTTGAAGCTCTTATGCGAAAGTATGACATAACTCACAAGTTGTCCACACCTTATCATCCTCGGACCAGTAGGTAGGTTGAGATTTCAATAGACAAATCAAGCTTATTTTGAAGAAGGCTATGAACCAAAATCGGAAAGATTGGTCCACCAAACTTGTAGATGCCCTATGGGCCTACAGGACCACTTTTAAGACGATTCTAGGGTTGTCTCCTTATAGGTTATTCTTTGAGAAGGCTTGCCACCTACCCGTTTAGTTAGAGCATCGCGCCTTGTGGGCAATCAAGCAGCTAAACTTCGACTTGACTAAGGCTGGTGACGTTCGAAAATTACAAATTTTCGAATTAGAGGAGTTGAGAAATGAGGCCTATGAAAATGCTAAGATCACTAAAGATAGAGTTAAAATTTTTCATGATAAACATATCATAAGGAAAATATTTGTCCTTAGACAAAAAGTCTTACTCTATAATTCTAGGCTTCTTGTTTTTTCAGGAAAACTAAAATCAAGATGTACTGGGCCATTCGTTGTAAAAACCGTGTATCCACACGGTGCTGTAGAGAGACACCAAGAATGGAAATGACTTTAAGGTAAATGGTCAACATCTTAAACCTTTCTTGGAATCGGTGTCGGTAAATGAAACGGCTATGGGTCTTTTCGACCCAGTGTATCAGTAACTTTCCTCTTTTACATTCCATTTCATGCATCTATATATTTCTTTCATACATTGGGGACAATGCATGAGATAAGCATGGGGGAAGGCTCTAACATGACTAATATAACTATAAAAAAATATACATATATAATTATAAAAACTTTTTGAAAGAAAAGAACAATATTTTGATATATTTTTTTGTAAGAAATTAAGTCAATTTTAAGGAATAGGAAAATCATAATTAGGATTTCTTATACTTGGTCAAAATAAGATGACTTGTTTGATTTTCAGGGTTAGAAAGAAAATTGATAAAAGTAATCTAGTCTTGATCTTTACCTTAAAGAAATATGCACACTTTATACACTTACACACTTAGGGTTCAAAAATAAAGATTCTTATATCTTATAAATAAATAAATAAATATATATGTATGTATGTATGTATGTATATGTATATCTATGAAAAATAAACAAATCTAATTATTGATTAGCTAGGTGCTTTGGCCTAAGCAAACCTTGGTATTTATACAAAAGATGATTAGATAAGTTTGAATATATATATATCCTCTAATTAATCTGGGTATTTGTGCCTCATGAAGCATAAGTATTCACGCCTAAAATGGGTACATTTTATAAATAAAAACCCTTAGTTTCGTGGCCTTATTTACTCGAGTGTTTAAGTCCTTAAGGGTATTATCTCACCTGGTACCCTAAGACTGTCCGATTTGGGTGTCACCGACTAAAGGCTCGTTACATGGGCAGATTAGAAAGCCTAATAGAATTAAAGAATAATATCATCAAAATTAAAATTAATAAGGCATAAGAGTTAATGTTAAAGAACCCTTAGTCAAAACTTTACGGTCACGGAAGTGCATATGACTTAGAGTAAAGTAATAGACTAGATGAGAAATATAATTTGACTCCTTACTTTGATTGATGACATGTTTTTGAATAGAGACTAGGTTTGGAATGAAAAGTTCAATTTTTCTATAACTTATAGATTACTTGAACTCTTACAACAATATCTCAAATATTTTCTCTCTTTTCAAAATGCTTTTCGAAAATACTAAAATTTTGTCTCTTTATGAATTTTGTGGGTGCAATCTACTGAAAAGCCTTACGAGACAAAACTCGTCCTCTAGAGATAACTTAGAGGTTTAACGGCTTGTTGCACATGCTTAGTGCAATCGAATGACCTGCGAAAAGGTCAAAATAATTTCTTAGAATTAGTTTTTATATTTTGCTCAAGAGCTAGTAAAAGATAAGTTTGGGAGTGTGATTGGTTACATATATTGCATATATAATGTCACACTTCTATAATTATTGCCTAATAAATCATGTATTTAGTCTTATATTCTTCTTTATAAAATACAGGCCCATTGCTAAAGAAAAGGGAAGAGAAACAAGACCAAAAGCCCATCAAAATTCTGATTTAATTCAGAATTAATTCAAAATCAAAAAAATCAGGACAGATCATGGCAAATCAATGAAGTTGAAAACTGATTAAAACAAATCTTTTTAAATTAATTGGTTAAAGGTAAAGATCAAAGGCAGTTTCATCAAATCTAGGAGCTGAAACGGAAAAATCAGAAAGAGATAAAGGCATATCACTAAACCAAGAGTTGTACCCCCGGGTGTGGCCACCTGGCCATACCCGGGCCGCAGAAACACGGCCAAAGCCGCGTTTTTGCGGCTTTGTTAGTTCTATTGGGGGAGCATTTGGTCCCCCTATCTTCGTACGCTCTCCCCCATTTTGTTTTTTCCTATAAATCTGCATTATACAGAGAAGAAGGGACCGGAAATTAGTTTAAGTTTTCTCTTTATTTTTAAGATTTAGGTTTTTTGTTAGATAGTGTTGAGAAGTTGTATCTCTGTTTTTAATTCATAGTTTAGTTCAGCTACAAGTGAGAGAGAGGAAAAGAGTGATTGTAATATGAAGTTGAAGTGACATCAATAAAGGTTCAAAGCTTCTCTTCTTCTCTAATTCACGAGTATGTGTTATTTCATTTACATGTCGTGCTTTACTTTAATTATGAGTACCTAAATTCATTTTTCTGGACTCACTATTATCTCTCTCCGATCCTTCTCTTGTTTTGAATGATTTTGATGTAAAGAACCCAACAGAATCATATGTATGCCTTAAACTAAGGCTTTCTTCTTTGAAAGTGTTCTTGAAGGCACATGGGGATGGGTTTAAAATTCTAAACTTCTATTATTTTAAAACATCACTTGAACTTATTTTTTGTTTCATACTTGAAAGACAACTTGATGATTTAATATTTATTTCAAGATGAATTCTTAAAAAAAAGAGTTAACTTTTTCAAACAATCTTATTTACTTTGCTTAAGACTTTCGAAACTCAAGCTTAAGTTTTTACCTATGATCAAGTTGAGGCACTGAGAATTTTAAGAGAAGAATATATCGTTGAGTAGTAAGATAGTGAGCCCAGATCTTTTTTATATTAAAACAAACAACTAAATAATCTTCAACACTTTTTAAAAATCACCTTTTTCAAAGTCTTCTCTAAGTTTTCAATTTTTCTTTAAAATCACTTCCTTACTCTCCATTCTCTTTTCAACATAAAAAACACTGACACCATTCTTTGCTTTTTAAACAAAAATATCGAAAAGCTTTCATCGCATTTCTCCTCGTGAACATGACCCGTTAGCACAAAACTAGACAATAATTCTCACGTATTTACTTTCATTCAGTACCTCATGATGAAGAAGGATGCCAAGGCCTAACTTATTCGTTGGATCCTCCTTCTTCAAGAATTTGATCTTGAGATTCGAGATAAGAAAGGCGTAGAAAATATCGTTACTGACCATCTCTTGCAAATTCCAAACTCTCCATGCAACGAATTGCCCATAAATGATAACTTTCTTAATGAAAAACTCTTAGATGTCTTTAGGGAACCTTGGTTTGCTGATATAGTGAATTACTTAGTCACAAACCAAACTCTATTTCATTGGTCTAAAAATGATATATACGATTCTTATCTCAAGTCTGGTATTTCTTTTGGGAGGAACCGTTCTTTTTAAGTACTGTTCTGACCAAATTATTAGGAGATGCATTCCAGATGAAGAAATTAAGAGTGTTTTATCCTTCTGTCACGAACTTGCATGCGGTGGATACTTTTGGTCCCTGCAAGACTGCTGAAAAAGTGCTGTAAAGTGGGTTCTATTGTTTATTTTGTTCAAAAATGCTTATAAATTTTGCAAGACGTGCCCTAGATGCCAAATGGTAGGAAGCATTTTGAAACGAGATATGATGCCCCTCAATCCATTTCTAGAAATAGAACTCTTTGATGCCTGGGGTATCAACTTTATGGGTCTATTTTCTAATTCATTTGAAAACTAATACATATTGGTTGTTGTGGACTATGTGTCCAATTGGGTAGAAGCTATTCCAAGTGAAACTAATGGTAACAAAGTTGTCATAAAGTTTTTAAAAGAGAATATTTTCTCACGCTTCGGAACCACTCATGCTATCATCAGTGATAATGGTACTCACTTTTACAATAGATCCTTTGAAGCTCTTATGTAAAAGTATGACATAACTCACAAGTTGTCCACACCTTATCATCCTCAAACCAGTAGGCAAGTTGAGATCTCCAATAGACAAATCAAGTTTATTTTGGAGAAGATTGTGAACCAAAACCGGAAAGATTGGTCCACCAAACTTGTAGATGCCCTATGGCCCTAAGGATCGCTTTCACAAGATTCTAGGGATGTCTCCTTATAGGTTAGTCTTTGGGAAGGCTTGCCACCTACCCGTTGAGTTAGAGCACCGGGCTTTATGGGCAATCGAGCAGCTAAATTTTGATTTGAATAAAACCGGTGACCTTCGAAAATTATAAATTTTCGAGTTAGAGGAGTTGAGAAATGAGGCCTATGAAAATGCTAAGATCACAAAAGATAGAGTTAAGATTTTTCATGATAAACACATCATAAGGAAAATATTTATCCCTGAACAAAAAATCTTACTCTATAATTCTAAGCTTCATCATTTTTCAGGAAAGCTAAAATCAAGATGGACTGGTCATTCGTTGTAAAATCTGCTTTTCCACACGGTGCTGTAGAGATCAGTGAAACCAAGAATGAAAATGACTTTAAGGTAAATGGTCAACGCCTTAAACCTTTCTTGGAATCAGTGCCGGTAAATGAAACGGCTATGAGTCTTTTTAACCCAGTGTATCAGTAACTTTACCTCTTTTATATTTCATTTCATGCATCTATACATTTCTTTCATACATTGGAGACAATGCATGAGATAGGTGTGGGGGAGGGTTCTAACATGATTAACATTGTTTTAAAAAAATGGTTAAAAATTTAAAAACTTTTTGAAAAAAAGAATAGTATTTGACGTATTTTTTTGTAAGAATTAAGTCAATTTTAAGGAATAGGAGAATCATTATTAGGATTTCTTATACTTGATCAAAATAAGATGACTTGTTTGATTTCTAGGGTTAGGAGAAAATTTTTGGAAAAGTAGTCTTGATCTTTACCTTGATCAAATATGCACATTTTATATACTTACACACTTAGGATTCAAAAATAAAGATTCTTATGCCTTATGTATAATATATATATATATATATATATATATATATATATATATATATATATATATATATATATATATATATATATATATATATATATGGAGTTACTGTACCTCAGCCGACAGCTAAGAGAGTTTCTTAGCCGGCATAAAGTGGCTTCATATTAGCCGCAGAGAAGTCAAAATTTTAGGCGGTAAAAAAAGACTCTCAATCACTTTTTGTTGCCTAATGATTAGTCTCTAATTTTGCATAATTTTCATCACACTCTTATATTTATTTCATGTAAAATTCTACTAATAAATCCTTGCTTGCTTGATCCTAGGTCCATGGTGGGTAAATGAAGAAGAAGGTCTAAATCACCATTATTTGATGATTAAAAGGCTTAAAAGATAGCTATTGACCTAGAGAGCTGACTCTGTCAAAATCAGGAGCGTTAGCCAACAGGGGGACAACAGCGCAGCACGCAGCAGGCGGCGCCGCACGTGCCACCCAAGGAAAGCCGCGGAAACGCGGCATTTTGCCGCGAAAACGCGGCCAAATCAGAAACCAAGAGATCCAGCCGACAGGGGGACAACCAGGCGGCGCGCAGCAGGCGGCGCTGCGCGCGCCGCAAAAGCATTGCCGCGGAAACGCGGCAAATGCCGCATTTTCGCGGCCATATGGCCGCGCCACGCGCGCCGTTTGGGGTCACGTCTTGTCCCCTGCCCCCCCTCTTCATTGGTGCCTATAAATAGTCCTCTGGGGTTTGCAAAAAGGAGGATCCAGAGAGTTAGAGAGAAATTTGTAATCTTTTTTAGGTTTTGTAGTTGTTGTTCTTCTTCTAGGTTTAGGTTTTAGCCATTAAAGTGAAAGAGAGAGTTTGTAAGGAGTTGTATTTGGAAGGGTGATAAGATAAATGCAAGTACTACTTCTCTTCCTTCTTTCCATTTACTTGTCTTTGCATTTGCTTTTACATTCTTGCTTTAGTGTAACTCCTTCTCTTTATCTCTTTTCTTTTGTTGTTCTTTTCTTTATCATGTGTAACTAACTCCTCCATAGCATGGCTAACTAACTACTAACCCCCTAATCTTTAACTACTTAATCGATAACCCGCATGAGTCAATAGTGTCAACATGCCTTGTGCAAACGAGAGCTATGGCATCTTAAGATGAGGGTTCTAACTCTAACTTACCTACAAGTATTTACCTTCTTATATTTCATACTTAAATAGTTTTGATGATCTATAAGTTTTGTACTTTGCTTGTTGTTGTAAGTTAGAGATTTTCCTTTTAACTTTGCCGATACCATTAGTGCACTCGTGTCTTCCCGTATTCTTGCCTTCTAATGGATCTTGATATGGGAATGTCCGAGTTTTTGTCGTGTAAAGCAAAGTTATAGGAAGAACTTTCACTCGATTTTCACGTGAATAGTTCCATTGCATCAGGGGTAAGCTTGCCTATGATCCATCGTGAGGCACATCTTCAAGAAGTTAGGGATTAGTGGGAGCAATTAGTAGAAGGTTAGCCATGCGTTTTTACAACTAAGAAAAATCCACTTTTACAAACTACCAAAACATTTTCCAACAATTCTTGAAACAACTTGTTTTCACTTTTTAAATTCTTTATTTGGAAACAAAGAACATTCTCTTTTCTTGAACATAAAAGCCGCATCAAGCTTCCATCGCTCTCCCTCCTTGTGGATACGACCCGTATAGCCACTTCGCTACTACGGAAGAATCGCAAAAGCAGTAACTTCGACCCACTCTCTTTCTACTTTTCTTGTGCTTGCTTTTTACCGATCAAATTTTGGCGCCGTTGCCGGGGAGGGAACGACTTTATTGTTCACTACTAAAGATTGTTCTTTGTTTTTGTATGTAGGAGAAAAACCAAGGAGCTTACTATCACGGGAAGCAAAAGAGGTGGCCAAGGATATTGCGCGAGGATTCATTTGCCCTCGGAAAATTTATGTAAAAGTGAGTTTTTCCGATTGAAGTACTAACAAACTCGTTTGCAGGGTTGCCGAGCGCGCTAAAAAAAAAAGTGCTTTCAAAATTTCTAGTTTCCTTGGATGCTTCACCATATGCATGTGTAATAAATTCAACAGAAATTTACTTGTTGCTTAATTGAAAATTGGATTAGACTTTTGCATTTAGGGCACGTGTCTATTTCAATTCATTTCAATTTCTGTTGAAGAGTGCTGGAGACAAGTACGTGTGCATTCATATAGAATAGGACCAATATTTTGAAGTGATTTACCGCTTTGAGTGTTACCTTGTTGTGAATAAACTGTACACTTGCACAATTGACTTTAAGGGCAAAACCAAAATAAACAAGATAAGGTGGGGATTTCATCACCCTTCCTTAGCCCAAAAACCATCTCCAAGTGCACTCACACTTTCCCAAGCCTTAACTAAAAATCAATAGACGTTGGCCCTAGGGACATCTCGGACTCACTAAGAGATTAACCGAGGTTGAAAATTGTAAGAACTATACTCCTGCAAAATCGGTGTCTAAGGAAAGTGGATTTAGAGGTAAAGCCTCGAAAGCTCCGTGGTTTGGCATAATTAGGCCCGTGGCTCTGCCCAGATACCTCCCCCTGAGCTTTGCCCTTCCCTGACCGATTAGCTTGTAGTCGAGTTCCTGCAACAACCTTCCCTGGAGAATCGACCAGTTACGAGTCGTCTAGGTCCAGGTACCTTAGACTAAGGCTTGTGGTTGTTTTTCTTTCTTTTTTTTGTTTTTAGTTCTTTTTCGATTGTTTGTTGTCTTCACGTTGGTTGTGGTGTGCTGCATGCAAGAGTGGGTGAGAGATCCGTCAACTTCCATATTAACAAGAAACACTTCTCTACCCCTGCATCCAGAACCAGTGATGGCGTCACTTCAGGATAGATTTTATCCGATCAGAACTTCACTTCCATCTTGCATAAAACTTCCTGAAGCAAACGGAAATAATTTTGAGTTAAAGCCACAATTCATTAACACTCTTCCCAAATTTCATGGTTTAGAATCAGAGGACGCATACTTCTTTGTTAGGAAATTTGAAGAAGTATGCCTTATGATGCGTATACCCCAGCTAGGAGACGATGTCGTTAGGTTACGTTTCATCCCTTTTTCCCTAAAGGACCTAGCTAAGAAATGGTTGTACAGTTTGGCAGCAGATTCAGTCACGACGTGGGATGATTTCGTCAAGGCCTTCTTGAAGAAATTTTACCCTATTCACAAAACTGCCCTCATTAGGAAGAACATCATGCAGTTTAAGCAAGACCCGAGCGAACCATTTTGGAGATACTTTAAGCGATTCAAAGATCTCCTAGCTCAGTGCCCTCATCATGGCGTGGAGAAATGGCGTCAATGCCAGATTCTCTACGATGGTCTAGATTATCAGACTAAGACCCTGTTAGAAACGATGTGTCAGGGAGGGTTCTTGCAGAAGGATGAAAATTAGGGTTGGGATTTGTTTGAGGATTTAGCAGAGAAAACCCTGCAATGGGAGCCAGCCTCGGAAAAACCTAGGAATTCACAATTTATAGCTTCAAGAGGAGGGCTCCTATCTCTAGAATCATCCAAAGCTGCCGAGGCTAAGATTGCTACCCTGATGAGAAGGATAGAGGCTCTAGAAACAAAAGAGCCTGCTAGTGTCAACCAGATCAACCCACCACCAATTCACAATCCGGGTTGTTCATATTGTCAGGCACCGAACCATGTCTTTCAAGAGTGTCCTGTTTTCCATGCCCAGCAAGTGCTACCGGAACACATGAACGCGGCTTACTCACGGCCGCCTCACAACCCCTACTCGCAGACCTACAATCCCGGCTGGAGAATCACCCAAATTTCTCCTGGGCCCAAACAATCCTCCCAGACCTAATTTTTCCCACAACTTTCACCATCCTGCTCCTCCACCACCTTTACCCAGTCAAGCCCCATCTTCGTCCTCCCAAGGCTCTCCAATGAAAAGAAAATCAGTAAATTGGAGGAGAGCATAGAGGCTTTCAATAAGTCCCAGGTTGCTTTCATGCAGAACCAGGGACAAACTCTGAATAGTCATTCACAGACCATATCAAGGTTGGAATTGCAGATGAGCCAGTTAGCTAGCTCCCTAAGTGAAAGACCTAAGGGTACTTTGCCTAGTCAGCCATTAGTTAACCCAAAAACCTCCAACCAAGCATATGAAGTCCAGGATCCATCAATTAACCAGTGTAATGCTGTTCACACACTGAGATCTGGAAAGAAGGTAGACAACCAGGTCTACCAGCAGAAGAGTTCAGTCCATCATGATCCCACTCAAGCCTCCACCTCTGCTAGTTCCTCCCAATCCGCTCCACAGACATCTGACGAGGACAAAGCTGCTGAACAAGTTCACAAGCTTGTAGCACCCAATAGGCTTAGGAACAATAATAAAAATATGCACATGGAGAAAATGCTAGAGATGTTCAACCGGGTTAAGTTAAATGTGCCACTTCTAGACGCTATCCAACAAGTCCCGGCTTATGCAAAATTTCTGAAGGATATGTGTACTAAGAAGAGAAAGACCAATGTGCCCAAGAAAGTGTTCTTGGCCACTAACATAAGCGAAATTCTGTCTGGTCCCATTCCGGTGAAATACAAGGATCCCGGATGTCCCACCATTTCTTGTACCATAGGACAGACCGAAATCAGTAGAGCGCTTCTTGACCTGGGAGCAAGTATCAACTTGCTACCTCTCTCAGTATACCAGCAACTTGGGCTGGGGGAGCTAAGCCCAACTCGAGTCACCATTCAGCTAGCTGACCGATCTGTGAAGATCCCAAAGGGAGAAATCACAGATGTCCTCATCCGGGTTGGGGATTTCATTTACCCTGTTGATTTCATTGTGCTTGAGACCCAACCTGTGTCCAATCTTAGGTCTCAAACTCCCGTCATCTTAGGGCGCCCATTCCTTACTACAGCTAATGCCATAATCAACTGTAGGAACGGGTCCATGCGATTAACTTTCAGAGACATGACGAAGGAAGTCAATGTCTTCAATCTTGGAAGACAACCTAGGGATGTCAATGATCAGACATTTGAGGTCAATTCTATTGAAAACCTGACAGTGAACATGAGGAATGCATGGAGATAGAAGCTGAGGTAAAGTTTGATCTGGAGGCTGAGGATTTTAATCTAGACCAGATCGTGGATTCAGTAGTGGATTGGGCATCAAGCCCCAGTGTACCCCATCTTAGGATCGAAAGCCCAGAGATTCCCTCCAATGAAGCAACACCTTCCCTAGAGTTGAAAGCCCTGCCTGAACATCTCAAGTACGCCTACCTAGGCGGAAAGGACACCTTGCCAGTCATCATAGCATCCCACCTGACTGAGCAACAAGAGGACATCTTAATGTCTATTTTGGAAAGACATAGGGAAGCCATTGGATGGACAATGAAGGACATCAAGGGAATAAGTCCAGCCATAGTGCAACATAGAATCCATTTAGTTGATGAAGCAACCCCTAGGAGGGACCCACAACGCAGCTTAACCCTCTCATGCAAGAGGCAGTGAAGGCTGAAATTCTGAAACTATTAGATAATGGGATCATTTATCCCATTTCTGATAGCCAATGGGTTAGCCCGGTTCATGCGGTCCCAAAGAAGGCTGGATTTACGGTAGTAGAAAATGAGGAAAAAGAGTTGGTACAAACAAGATTGCCTACCAAGGTTCGTGTTTGTATCGACTACAGGAAGTTGAATGCTGCTACCTGTAAAGACCATTTCCCGCTACCCTTCATCGACCAAATGCTTGAGCGTTTGGCTGGACATGAGTACTACTGCTTTCTGGATGGGTACTCGGGATACAATCAAATCCCTATTGCTGCAGAAGACCAGGAAAAGACAATGTTCACTTGCCCGTTTGGAACCTTTGCTTATAGGCGCATGCCTTTTGGATTGTGCAATGCTCTTGCAACGTTCCAACGGTGCATGCTTAGTTTGTTCTCTGATATGGTGAACGTTTTCTTGAGATTTTCATGGATGACTTCTCCATCTACGGAGATTCATTTGATCAATGTCTTCATCACTTAGAGTTAGTGCTACAAAGATGCATTGAGAAGAACCTAACTCTAAATTGGAAAAAATGTCACTTTATGGTGAGACAAGGGATTGTCTTGGGCCATGAGATTTCGAGGAGAGGCATAGAAGTAGATAAGGCTAAGGTAGAAGTGATTGCTAAGCTTCCACCCCCCAAAAGCATCAAGGATATTAGATCCTTTTTAGGGCATGCTGGGTTCTACCGACGGTTCATTAAGGACTTTAGCAAAATTGCGAGGCCCTTAACTAACCTGCTCGCTAAGGACGTGCCCTTTGACTTCAATGATGAATGTTTCAAGTCTTGGGGAGGCTTAAGCAAGAACTGATTTCTGCACCTATCAATTCTGCTCCTAATTGGGCCCAGCCATTTGAAATCATGTGTGATGCATCTAATTTTGCTATTGGCGCTGTTCTAGGACAGCGCATCGATAATAGGCAGCACGTGATTTACTATTCGAGTAGGACCTTGAATGACGCCCAACAGAATTATATAACGACTGAGAAGGAATTCTTGGCCGTTGTCTTTGCGTTAGAAAAATTCCGGCCCTACTTGTTAGGTTCGAAAACGGTGATTTTCACAGATCACTCGGCTCTAAAATACCTCATGACCAAGAAGGAAGCAAAAGCCTGACTGATTCGGTGGATCCTTTTGCTTCAAGAGTTTGACTTAGAAATCCAGGATAAAAGAGGTATAGAAAATGTGGTTGCTGATCATCTCTCACGAATTCCGAACGCCCCAACCATCCAAGTCCGATCAACGAGGATTTCCCAGACGAGCACATCCTAGCCATTCTTAAGGAACCCTGGTATGCTGACATCGTTAATTACTTGGCCACGGGACAATTACCCGCTGACTGGACAAAGCAAGACCAAGACCACTTCTTTGCCCAAGTACGGTACTTCTTCTGGGAAGAACCGTATCTTTTTAAATATTGTCCCGACCAAATAATTAGATGATGCATACCCGAGGAGGAACAGAGGAGTGTGCTCAGCTTTTGCCATGACCTTGCATGCGGAGGACACTTCGGTCCCCGCAAGACTGCAGAGAAGGTTCTACAAAGTGGGTTCTACTAGCCCACTTTGTTCAAAAACTCATATCATTTTTGCAAGTCATGTGCAAACTGTCAAAAGATCGAAAAAATTTCTAGAAGAGACATGATGCCCCTGAACCCGATCCTTGAAGTTGAAATTTTTGATGTTTGGGGTATCGATTTCATGGGGCCATTCCCCAACTCCTTCGGCAACCAATTCATTTTGGTTGCTGTAGATTATGTCTCTAAGTGGGTAGAAGCTGTGTCAACCAAGACGAATGACAACAAAGTAGTTGTCAAATTTCTCAAAGAGAACATCTTCTCCCGGTTTGGCACCCCGAGAGCGATAATTAGTGATAATGGATCACATTTCTGCAACAGAGTTTTTGAAGCTCTAATGCAAAAATATTCCATCAATCACAAGTTATCAACCCCGTATCATCCCCAGACAAATGGGCAGGTCGAAGTCACCAACCGACAGATCAAGCTCATTCTGGAAAAGACTGTCGGACAAAACCGAAAGGATTGGTCGATTAAGCTCAATGATGCATTGTGGGCTTACCGCACCACATTTAAGACAGTTCTGGGGATGTCTCCTTACAGACTCGTGTTTGGAAAAGCCTGTCATCTGCCAGTAGAATTAGAACACCGGGCCCTCTGGGCAATTAAGCAACTCAACTTTGACCTGACCAAGGCCGGTGAACTTAGGAAACTGCAGATTTTGAATTAGAAGAGATACGGAATGAAGCTTATGAAAATGCACGAATCACCAAGAGCAGGACCAA
Source organism: Agave tequilana (assembly GCA_038442645.1). NCBI lineage: Eukaryota > Viridiplantae > Streptophyta > Magnoliopsida > Asparagales > Asparagaceae > Agave > Agave tequilana. The sequence continues at coordinate 48,844 of JAVJIF010016126.1, forward strand.
ACTTTTCCATGACCAATTCATAACCCGGAAAAACTTTGCCCCGGGAGATAGGGTTCTGCTGTACAATTCTAGGCTTCATATTTTTGCGGGGAAACTAAAAACTCGTTGGTCGGGACCATTCATTGTGCGCACTATTTTCCCACACGGTGCCGTGCTTATTGCAGATCCTAAAAATAACACGGAATTTAAAGTGAATGGGCAAAGACTGAAGCCCTTCTTGACCACTGAGCCGATGATTCCAGATGATAGTGTGCTGACACTTTTTGCCCCATCATACACCTAACCACAACAAACAATTAAAAAAAAATGTTTATATGCTTACCCCATGTACATTCTTCTTGACATTTCCTTTAGCCTCTTCGTACTTGGCCGGCCCGAGTCCACAAAGACGGTGACATCATCTCTTCCCCCTATTTATTGCATTTACATTTTCATCTGCATTCATTGAGGACAATGCATTAGATAGGTGTGGGGGGGGTGCTAACACTTTTTCTTTTTCTTTTTCTTTTTTTTTCTTTTCAAAAAAAATATATCTCAGATTGAAAAGAATTTTCATACTCTTTATAAAAATACCAAAAGATTGTAGGGATTACGGGAACCTTAGTAATAAATCTTTATTTTTGCCTAAGTAAATAAGAAAGATTGGTTTGACTAAAGAGTTAGAAAGGATAAGGAAAACAACTCACACCTTTTATTTAGCCTTAGTAGAATATGCATAATTCACACACATGCTTGGGATTTAGAAACACAACTCTTAAAAAAAAAAAGGGAGCTGGATAATTGTGCCTCAAGAAGCATGATTACTCACGCTAGAAAAACAATTTTTTTCTTGATTTCGTGGTCTATTCCACTTGCATATTTGACCTGAAGGGTGTTTTTTTTCACCTGGTGCCCTAAGACCATCTGGTTTGGGAGTCATCAGTTTGATATGTGCTATATAAGTGAAGTAGAAAGCCTAATGGAACCAGGAATAATAAGTAAATATTAATAAAATAATATTCGAAGTTGAGTTGAAATATCCCAAGCATATCACACTTACACAGTATGCATATCTATCTAAAGCAAAATAAAAGAATGAGTTAGAAGTACAAAATCCTTTCTAAATTTAAAGAAAAACCATAGTTTCTTCTTTTATGAAGGCTAAATATAAGAGGACTTATGAGGGTTAAACCTAATTCCTACATCATTCGGTCATGTTTATTTAGATGATTGAAAGTTCTTTTTCATATATATATATATATATATATATATATATATATATATATATATATATATATATATATATATATATATATATATATATTTCTGAAACAACTAACTTCTTTACTTACTGGATTTTGTGGGTGCAATCCGCTGAAAACCCTCAGGAGACAACACTCCTCTAGGGAAAACTTAGAGGTTTAAAGGCTTGTTGCACATACTCAGTGCAATCGCGTTACCTGCGAAAGTGGTACAATAATTTTCTTATTTTTGTTTTGCTCGGGACGAGCAAAAAGATAAGTGTGGGGGTGTGATTAGTCTCTAATTTTGCATAATTTTCTTCACACTCTCATATTTATTTCATGTAAAATTCTACTAATAAATCCTTACTTGCTTGATCCTAGGTCCATGGTGGGTAAATGAAGAAGAAGGTCTAAATCACCATTATTTGGTGATTAAAAGGCTTAAAAGATAGCTATTGACCTAGAGAGCTGACTCTGTCAAAATCAGGAGCGTTAGCCAACAGGGGGACAACAGCGCAGCACGCAGCAGGCGGCGCCGCACGTGCCGCCCAAGGAAAGCCGCGAAAACGCGGCCCGCGAAACGCGGCCAAACCAGAAACTAAGAGATCCAGCTGACAGGGGGACAACCAGGCGGCGCTGCGCGCGCCGCAAAAGCATTGCCGCAGAAACGCGACAAATGCCGCGTTTCCGCAGCCATATGGCCGCGCCACACGCGCCGTTTGGGGTCACGTCTTGTCCCCTGCCCCCCTCTTCGTTGGTGCCTATAAATAGTCCTCTGGGGTTTGCAAAAAGGAGGATCCAGAGAGTTGGAGAGAAATTTGTAATCTCTTTTAGGTTTTGTAGTTGTTGTTCTTCTTCTAGGTTTAGGTTTTAGCCATTAAAGTGAAAGAGAGAGTTTGTAAGGAGTTGTATTTGGAAGGGTGACCAGATAAATGCAAGTACTACTTCTCTTCCTTCTTTCCATTTACTTGTCTTTACATTTGCTTTTACATTCTTGTTTTAGTGTAACTCCTTCTCTTTATCTCTTTTCTTTTGTTGTTCTTTTCTTTACCATGTGTAATTAACTCCTCTATAGCATGGCTAACTAACTACTAACCCCCTAATCTTTAACTACTTAATCGATAACCCGCATGAGTCAATAGTGTCAACATGCCTTGTGCAAACGAGAGCTATGGCATCTTAAGATGAGGGTTCTAACTCTAACTTACCTACAAGTATTTACCTTCTTATATTTCATACTTAAATAGTTTTGATGATCTATAAGTTTTGTACTTTGCTTGTTGTTATAAGTTAGAGATTTTCCTTTTAACTTTGCCGATACCATTAGTGCACTCGTGTCTTCCCGTATTCTTGCCTTCTAATGGATCTTGATATGGGAATGTCCGAGTTTTTGCCGTGTAAAGCAAAGTTATAGGAAGAACTTTCACTCGATTTCCACGTGAATAGTTCCATTGCATCAGGGGTAAGCTTGCCTATGATCCATCGTGAGGCACATCTTCAAGAAGTTAGGGATTAGTGGGAGCAATTAGTAGAAGGTTAGCCATGCGTTTTTACAACTAAGAAAAATCCACTTTTACAAACTACCAAAACATTTTCCAACAATTCTTGAAACAACTTGTTTTCAGTTTTTAAATTCTTTATTTGAAAATAAAGAACATTCTCTTTTCTTGAACATAAAAGCCGCATCAAGCTTCCATCGCTCTCCATCCTTGTGGATACGACCCGTATAGCCACTTCGCTACTACGGAAGAATCGCAAAAGCAGTAATTTCGACCCACTCTCTTTCTACTTTTCTTGTGCTTGCTTTTTGCCGATCACCTAACTACTAAAATACCCTCAGTTTCACTTTTAACCTGGTTACAACTGTTCCTCCACTAAAAAAATTACAGATCTGAAAATTTTTTGTTTTTTCAAATAAAAAAATTACAAATCTTGATTAATAAATTTTAAGAAAATAAATTATTTTAAAAGAATGCAACCATGGTCGCATTAATGTTCATTTTTTTTGAAAGATGTTTTAATCACAATAAAAATCTATTACTGCGACTTGAAACAGTTTATTTTATTTTATTTTTTTTATTTTCTAAAACTGCAATCCTTGCAGTTTCTGATAAGAAAAATTTTGGATTTAAATTTATATCATTTGCACTTTTTATTTTACATTGCGACCTTTGGTCGCAGTGTTCAGCATTTTTTTATTTTTTCGACTATGGTGCAGTATTATTTTCGACCTTGCTAAGCTAAATAGGATACTGCGATCGTGGTCGTAGTCTTATGAAATAAGAGTCACAGTCAATTGAAACAGTGATAATAATCTCGTAAGTTAATTAATTAAGATGATTAAAAGATTGCGACTTCGGTCGCAGTCTAATGTAACAACAGTCTCTTTGAGAATGTTTTGTTTAATAATAATATGACCTTGGTTATAATATTTTTATTAAATAATTTAAATAGAATACTGCGACCATAGTCGCATTCTTATGAAACAAGAGACGTCAATTGAAGCAGTGAACAAGGTCTCAAAAGTTAAGTATTAAGATGGTTAGAAGACTGCGACATTGGTCGCAGTCTTATATACAGTCTTTTTGAAAAGTTTTGTTTGATAACATTGCGACCTTGGTCGCAGTATTTTATAACTTATTTTTCATTTTTGCGACCAAGGTCGCAGTCTTGTAAAACAAATGATTTGAAAATGAAATTTCATACTACGACTATGATCAAAGAATTCAATTTTATCTGACAATTTATTATTATGAATGCGACCAAAGTCGCAGTCCTAATGAAAAGGACAACATTTAAAATAATTTTTTTCCTGTGACTTCAGTAGCATCTCTGATAGATTGGTTATATATTTATGTGTATTTTATTTTATCTTTCAGATTTTAAATCAAATAGCCAATATTTCTGATGATGAAAATTTTCAGATAGGCTTTCCTTTGGAAGAAGAAGACGAAGAGAACAATCACGATAAAAATATTGAAACTGACTTCTCGAGGGAAAATGAACCTGTCAAAATAGTTGTTGGAGATTTAGGTCTACAACTAAAATTAATATCTGATCCCGCTCTTCTTTTTTAGAACGACATTCTACAAGTCAAAAATCTAGATCTGATAGCGTGAGGAGACACAGAGAGATAGACATATAAAAGAGAAGAAAAAATAATAATAAAGAATATAAAACTAATACATCATTCCAAGAAACGACAAACGGTAAGGGGTTTTAGTAATTTCAATTATTTTCAAAAGCCGGACGTCATTTTAGATTGTTGAATTATGTGGCTCATAATGTGCCATGTCACTGCAGGCTGAGAGAGACTCTCAGCTGTCGGCTGATATACATATTTCTGCATGTGTGTGTGTATATATATATACACATTTATCCTCTGATTAAGCTGGATATTTCTGCCTCATGAAGCATAAGTATTCACGCCTAAAAGGGGTACATTTTATAAATAAAAAACCTTTATTTCGTGGCCTTGTTTGCTCTTAGTGCTTAAGTCCTTAAGGGTGTTTTCTCACCTGGTGCCCTAAGATTGTCCGGTTTGAATTTCACTGACTAAAAGCTCGTTATATTGGCAGATTAGAAAGCCTAATGGAATTAAGGAATAATACCATCAAAGAATAAATAAGGCATAAGAGTTAAAGTTAAAGAACCCTAAGTCAAAATTTCACGGTCACGAAGGTGCATATGACTTAGGATAAAGTAATAGAGTAGATGAGAAATATAAATTTGACTCCTTACTTTGATTGAAGACATATTTTTGAATAGAGACTAAGTTTAGGAATAAAAAATTTGATTTTCCTATAGCTTATAGGTTACTTGAACTCTTACGATAATACTTCAAATATTTTCTTTCTTTTCAAAATACTTTTCCAAAATACTAACACTTTTCTCTTTCTTTATGGATTTTGTGGGTGCAATCCACTGAAAACCCTCACGAGACAAAACTCGTCCTCTAGGGGTAACCTAGAGGTTTAATGGCTTATTGCACATGCTCAGTGCAATCGAGTGACCTACGAAAGTGGTCCAATAATTTCTTAGGATTAGTTTTGATGTTTTGCTTGAGGGCGAGCAAAAAGATAAGTGTGAGGGTGTGAATGGTCACGTATATTGCATATATAATATCACATTCCTATAATTATTGTCTAATAAATTATGTATTTAGTCTTATATTCTTATTTATTAAATGCAGGCCCATTACTAAAGAGAGGGAAGAAAAACGAGCCCAAAAGCCCATCAAAATTTTGATTTAATTCAGAATTAATTCAAATTAAAGACCAGGGCAGATCAGGACAAATCAGGGAAGATAAAATCAGTTGAACAAGCGGTTAAAAAAGATCTTCACAAATCAATTGGTTAAAGCTAAAGATCAAATGAGGTTCATCAAATCCTAAAGCTAAAACGAAAAATCTAGCAAGAGATACTAGGGAGCAGCACTCCCCGGGTGTGGCCCCTGGCCACACCCAGGACACGAAAACGCGGCCAAAGTCACTTTTTTGTGGCTTTGTTGGGGTTGTTGGGGGAGCGTTTACTCCCCCTATCTTCGTACGCTCTCCCCCGTTTAGTTTTTCCCTATAAATGCTGCATTTGACAGAGAAGGATGTACTGGAGACTAGTTTAAGTTTTCTCTTTATTTTTAGGGTTTAGGTTCTTTGTTAGATAGTTTATGAGAAGTTGTATCTCCGTTTTTTATTCATAGTTCAGTTCAAATACAAGTGAGAGAGAGGAAAAGAGTGATTGTAATATGAAGTTATGGTGACATCAATAAAGGATCAAGACTTCTCTTCTTCTCCAATTCACGGATATGTTTCATTTCATTTACATGTCTTGTTTTACATTGATTATGAGTAGCTAAATCACTGTCATCTCTCTTCGATCCCTCTTGTTTTGAATGATTTAGATGTAAAGAGCCCAACGGAATCATATGAATGCCTTAAACTAGGTCTTGTTTCTTTGAACGTGTTCTTGAAGGCACATGTGGATGGGTTTGGATTTTCTAAAAATTTATTTTTAAAACATCACTTGAACTTATTTTTATTTCATACTTGAAAGACAACTTGATGATTTAACATTCAGTTCAAAATGAATTCTTAAAAAAAAAAAGAGTTAACTGAGATTTTCAAGAGAGGAATATATTGTTGAGTAGTAAGATAGTGAGCTCAGATCTTTTTCATATGTTAAAACAAACAACAAACCACTCTTCAAGCCTTTTGAAAGATCATTTTTTCTAAAGCCTTCTCTAAGTTTCAATTTTTCTTTAAATCACTTCCTTACTCTCCATTCTCTTTTCAACATAAAAAATACCGACACCATTCTTTACTTTTTAAACAATACACCGAAAAGCTTTCATCACATTCCTCCTCGTGGACATGACTCGTTAGCCCAAAGCTAGACGGTAATTCTCACTGCAATTACTTGCAATCAGGAGGAGCTAGAGAGAAGAGGCAAAAGGGGGGTTGCGCTCGGGGTTGGCCAACTGAGCAGGCCAGCATACTGTGCACGCCCACAGCAAAGCCCGTGCAGCGAACGTGCGTTGAGCGCGTGCAGCGAGTGAGCATGGGTATCATTGTGGGAGAGATAGAGTAGGGGCGCATGTGATCGAGACTCAGAGTTCATCAGGCGACTAATCGACGACTTGAGAACTCAATCGAACAAATCGTATTGCGGAAAAAGGGCTCAAACGGAATTATTCATCGGTCAACTCATCAGAGACTTGGTAAGTAAACTAGAACTAAATTGATCAAGTTTACAAAATGGTGAAATTTTCGAATTATTGAATATGGGATAAATTGAGAGTTGAAAATAAACTCATAGATTGTATAGAGAAGAATCAAAAAGAGAATAGAATCACATGTTAAAATAAATTCTCTGTAACATGTAAGCTATGAAGGTTGTTTTGGGATAGTGTACCTGAAGCAATCAAACAATGATATCCATGTGTATATGTAAATAAAACTACACTTGAGATAACATTTAGAATTCAAGTAATGTATCATGGTGGTGAATTTTATAGATTGCTGATTGTGTGTGCTTGTGTGTGTATGCTATACTCCAAGTTCAACTTAGCTAGATGTGTGACGTGTGAGATAATCGACGTATGTGATAACAAAGGAAGTAGAAATGTTATTTTGCATATGACTACCATACTGATTCCTTCGTAATGTGTAATAATCTTCGTAAGGAGTAATAATTCTTAAATATTTAGACTGAATGTATATGGTATTATTTTGTATGAGATATTTGTGCACGCTTTCATCTGGAGGAAGGGACCGAGCGGGAGTCAGTGGGAGGGGGAAGACGGTGATGTATAATATGTGTATATCTATATTATAACGGAGGAATGGACCAGACGGGAGCCGATAGGAGAGGGAAGACGATGGTCTATTATTATATATTATATACGGAGGAAGGGGCCGAGCGGGAGCCGGTAGAGGGGGAAGACGGTGGTCTATTATTATATATTATATACGGAGGAAGGGACCGATCGGGAGCCGGGTGGAGGGGGAAGATAGTGAATCTTATCTTACATTCTGAATTGGTGTGATCGTACTAAAAGTATGATTGTGATGTTGTAAAAATTCACTAGAGCACGGTATATTAGAACTAAAGAGGTATGCTCACTTGCGGATGTGATAGGGCATATGTATATGTACGGATACACGGCGAGTTTAAAAAAAAATCTAATTTGTACTATACTTAACTATAGCAGAATTCATGGTAGTTGAGAGATCGATCTAAAATTTAAGAAGTCAATAAGAATGAGACGGAAGATGTTCGCAGAAACAAGAAGAAAATTTCATATCATAGATAGTTCACTAATAACTACACTTGTTACTCCTAAAAGCTATTAATGATAGAATTCTAAGATTTACAATTTAAATTAGTTTACTAACTGAACTGTCGAGCTCACTCTATTCATTTCTGTATATTTCAGGTTTGGACAAAGGTAAGGGACTGGCCTAGACTCTGGAGAACTAAGTGTTGGGGTGAACAATCCTTTTGTGATTTGATCACACTAATATTCTTGATCCATGATTTTCCTTACTTCTGGGAACCTTACTTATCATGTGCTCATGTGTAGGACTTGCAATATGTAATTAGTACTTGGTGATATTATCGGAATCATGGACATTTGGATAAGGACTGATTGTTTTACTTTGGCAACAAAGAGAATAGAACTTGATTTTGTGTGTGTCATGATATATTGAATCATCTTTGGATGGAAATAAAGGTTGTAAGATAGTATTATGATGTTGATATTCTTGTTGATATGTACAAGTAGGTCTGTGGGCCGAAATTATTATTGATAGGTATAAGTAGGCCATTGTGGGCTGAAATTGTTATGGTTGTATTCCAGACTCATATTTTTAAGGGAGGTGTTGCCAAAAATTTTGAGAAATTATGAAAATTATGATTTGAATCGGATTTATTAGACTATTCTTAGAATTAAAATCTGGGATCGTTACAGGGAGAGATATGGTAGTTGCGGATGTCGGAGAAAGAAAGGGTCCGAAGTCCTCTCCTCGAGGTCGAATGTGAGCTCAGGACAAGGCCCAAGGCTCTCTCCTCGAGGTTGAATGTGATCTCCAGGCAAGGCCTGAGGCCCCTCCTCGGGGATGAATGTGAGCTCGGGGCAAGGCCTGAGGCTCTCTCCTCGGGACTGAATGTGAGCTTGGGGAAAAGCCCGAGGCTCTCTCCTTGGGGGTGAATGTGAGCCAACTGATATCTCAAGTTCGTTGTTCACTTGAGACACTCCTGGTGCAGCGTGATATGTGACGCAATCTTGGAGAGTCGTTAGATTTTGACCACTACAATAAGAATGGCCTGAAGTGGAGGTACAACCCAATGACATACTGGATGCGTTTATGGATAGGGGGCCCTCCCAGGGTGACGATCTGATACCTCTGAGTAAGAGTAAACCCATCATTAGAGTTATCCTCCATGTGGGGGATATCACACATCGAGGTTGTCTCTCGAGTGGGAGAAATCCCACCTGCAGAATATAGATGGATGGATGGACATCTGCTCATAGGTTCAGACAAGGAAACCTGTAGGCTAGTATTTGTGTTCCGAGTGAAGAAAATCCCATCAACAGAGCATCAAGCGGGGGATCTGAGAGGGGAACAGAGTGGGGGGCTCTGAGATGGGAACAGAGTGGGGGACTCCAAGTGGGAGAAATCCCAGAGGGTTTCAACTCCCGTAGGAGAATCGAGAAAAAGCACATGTGCATGTCTACATTGACATCTCCGAATGGGCGGGTGTCTACATTAATGTCTCCTAGTGGAGAAAATCCTAGCAGCGGAACGTACAAACTTTTCTCCGAGTGGGGAAATATCCAGCAGCGGAGAATCTTGTTGTCGCCTCCTAGTGGGGGATATTCCATCTATGGGGCGTGTGGATGGATGTTCTGTTGTGGTGTAATTTTGTCGCTGCTTCTGAGTGAGGGATATCCCATTTATAGGGTGTGTGAATGGATGTTCTGCTATAGAGTAATCTTGTCACTGCCTCCGAGTGGGGGAGTCTCCACCTCAGGGCGTGTGGATGGATGTTCTCTTTGTGGAGTAATCTTTTCGCTGCCTCCGAGTGGAGGAGTCTCCCCCTACGGAGCGAGTGGATGGATGTATCGTGATGGATGAAAGTACTATAATTGAGGAATATATTATCATGGTTAAGAGAATAAAATAATACTTTATTCAGAAATAGAGTATATGAAGTTGAAATTTGAAGGAGGTACATCCTGTGTGCCCGAAAGTTAGGGAGTCAGTCGATCGCCTTGTGTTGGGTGATCATATGCAGTCATTGACCAGTTAACAGGGCGTCAGTGCCAATGCCAAATGCGCCTCCAATTCAGAGTCAAAGCAGACCGTAGAAACGACTATGTAGCTGAAGATTTCGGCTGCGCAACTGACTTATTTTAGAAATTGGTGTTGTAATTTATTGTAGATTTCTTGTAAATTTAGGAGACTCTTCTGTGAGTTTAGCGCAAACTCTGAATGACTCTGCAGTCTATAAAAAGCCTGCAAACTATTGTAAAAATATATCTCTCTTGAATTAAAATTCTTAATAAAAGTTAGGGTTTTTAGTTTTTACGAGTCTTGGCTATTGGGGAATTAGTGCTTTGGAGAAGAAGATATGCAGGGAATCAATTCTAGGGTTTCTCTATATTGGTCCTTTCTTCCCTTTTTTTCTTTTCTAGTTTACTTTTGATGAAGTTTATAATGAAAATCATGCTTTGCACTTTTCTAATTATGAACTAATTCTCTTTAGCTAGGGCATTAATGTAGGTAGATATTACGAAGAAATAAACTTGTTGCCTTGTGTTAGTAATGTGATTTTACTCCATGTTAATATTTATTTTTGTTTTCATATTTAATAATTTACGACATAATTATATAGATGATTAGATTGAGATCGAAAGGAGAAAACTTAGTATATCACCATAGAAATAAAGACCATGATCTCATATGTTGAAACAGAGAGGAGATACATGAAAGTACAGCTAGAGAGGGGGTGAAGGCTAATCTAGTGACAAATGATGCGGAATTAAAACGAAATTGCAACACACATAGTATAACCAAAGAGTGTAGCCGAATTTTCGGTGAAGGGCACTGAACTAACTCCTCTTGATTCTTCTGAATAAGAGTTGAGGTGCTATATGAAGCTCTCTTGGTTTAACACAAGTATGAGCACACACAAGCAATACCAAGCATATAAGCTTGATATGAATAATATAAAAACAAAGTCATGAGAAAATATCAAGTAATGTGAGTGTACAAGAATGATGTGAAAAGCATAATCATGGGAATAGGCATTAAGGTACAAAATGAAATTCCTTTATAAACATGAAAAACATGAAAATTTAATTTTCACCAAAAAATACTAACTTCAAGGTTTATGTATGTTTAGTATAAACTAGAAGTATACATACACATCCAAACACAATTGAGTCCATAAAGAAATTTTGCATGAAACGCAAATAACTCAAGGTTATACATGTATACCCAATAGTTTTAGATAAAGTTTTTATATACATAAAGGAAAACTCATTATCATAAAAATGTCCAAAAATAGGGAATACAAGTTGAAATGCACTAATCATCAAAACTAGGTTATACTAGTATATCTAATGAATACAAATGAGCAATTAAGTACAAACATATAATAATCTATTTGTGGCTCACTAGTAGTACAAGTATTGACACAAAATTTAATGAAAACTACATCTAAACATGTAATCAAAGCATAAAGCATAAAATAAAATATAAACCAATATGATCATTAAGTAAATGTACATGTCTTAGATCTATGATATACACAATAGTTAAACTAAAGTGACAACACAAAAATATAAGTCCATATAAACATGGGTGCATCTCAATTACTATACATGTATGTCATAAGTCTAATCATCATGGCATTTAATGTAATAATCATGAAAAGTCAAAACATGCTAAAAATCAATAATATGAAAGCATGTAAACATAAAAAGGAGATAGAGATCGTTACCAAAACTATTAGGGCACATCTCTATATCTCAAACCACAGTGGTCCTTCCACCAAACACCCCTTGAAAGTGATGCATCCAAAATTGTCACCGTTTAGCTCGGAACGCATTCACCTCAAGGCACCAACACCTCTCACGTCATGTGAGAGCCCACACCTACATCAAATAAAATAGCAGTGGCTTTTGGTACCCATACCTTATTGGGTCCATGGGGGTTAGCACCTTTCCTAACCCAAACAAACTTATTTACAAAATTTGAATCATGTATCCTATCGTAACAAAATTTTGCAAGGTGGCGCTTACGTCCACAATGTGTACAAGTGTACACATGAGTATACATTGTGTTATGTGCATGAATGTGAGGAGCATTTGTATGTCGTGATTTGTGTGCATGCATATGTGGAACTTGTTTCTTACGAAACATGGATTCCAACCGTGTATGGTTCATGGCACATTTGCTCAAAGTGAAACCCAAACAATCAACACTCTTCTTTAAATTATAAATATCATTTTCAATCATGGAAGAAGAGGTGGAGCATGCAATAGGTGTGCTAGATGATGAAGCTACACTAGCATGGCAAACATGAGTATCTAAATCATTTTTCAAGGAAATATTTTCATTAGACATCAAATCCAATTCTTTTGAAATAGAAATAATTTTGTTTTTTAAAGAATCATTTTCTTTTAAAACAAAAACAAGTTTTGAAGATAGAAATTCATTTTTCTTCAAAACTTCATCACAATTATTTTTATTTTTCAAAATTTTATTTTCATTTAGGGCAAATTCAAGTTTGGATTTCAATGAGTCCCTTTCATTAGAAATCTCAACTTTTTCTTGCAAAGACAAATCAAGTTTTGAAATCAAATCCTCATTTTTTTATTTATTCTTTTTCAAAAGTTTATATTTTTTTAACAATTTTTCACAAACAATTGATAGTTCTTCATTTAATGCATCGGCATCAATATGATCACCACCTGAAGAACTAGCACTATCATCTAGTTGGGTATCCGAGTTTACCTCAAGGGAGTCATTCGCTTGGACCATGTAACAAGTTTGTTCGGATTCATCCTCACTAGATTCCTTCTCCACAATGTTTGACGTTTGAAGCTTTAGAGAGGTCAAGGTGTTCCACACTACAAAGGCGGAATCACAATGAGAAATCATACATAAATATTCTTTACTTAGAGTGCTCCTAAGTGCCTCAAGGACTTGTGTATTGGCCTCTATATGTTTGCTATTACCGAGATAAGATTTCTTGGCAGCGGCAAGGAAAACATGCAATCCTAGGGTTTTTAGGTACATACTCATTCTGAGCTTCCACATATTGATGTCAGAAACATCAAACATGGGAGGTGCAAGATAGTCCATGAGTGTGTGAGTAAACAAATAACTGTGCAAATGCAAACACTAGATTAGCAACCAAGATCTCATTCCTAGGTGGTTAAACCTAATATCAGGAGCGTAGGCTCTGATACCAATTGAAAGTACACGTAGAGGAGGGTGAATAGGTGTAAGGCTAATCTAGTGACAAATGATGTGGAATTAAAACTAAATTGCAATACACTTAGTGTAACCAAAGAGTGTAGCTGAATTCTCGGTGAAAGCTCTGGACTAACTCCTCTTGATTCCTCTGAATAAGAGTTGAGGTGTTATATGAAGCTCTCTTAGTTTAACACAAGTATAGGAACACATAAGCAATACCAAGCATATAAGTATGATATGAACAATATGAAATAATGCAAGGCACAATATAAGAGAGAGAGAGTTTAGAGATAGTGGATCAAACACAAACACCAAGATATGTTTCGAGGTTCGAGCCACTGCTCTACGTCCCCGCCTTCACACAGAAAGATTTCCACTATATCATCCACACAGGACTTCCCACACAGGGAACCTCCACTGAGGAATTGGGTAATATAAACTGGGAGTACACAACTCCTCTCTCTAACAATACAACCTCTGCACAAGAGGAAAGGCGCAACACAAATCATCTCTACACTTAGAGGGATGGGCACTTAGCCAAACAACTATCAACCTCACACAAGAGGGATAAGGCTCAAAACCACAACTCCACAATCACCTCTACACTAAGAGGGATATCAACACAACCTCCACAATCACCTCTCACTAGAGGGATAATCAACACAATCACCTCTCACTAGAGGGATATCACAAAGTAAGGAGGGTTTGCAACTCTTGGTGGTATCAACAACCACAAACCAATTTTCCCACAAAATAAATCCTAATAGATAGGATAGATAGATAGCTCAAGTATGAGAAAATAAAGTGTTTTGAACAAAGAAAATCACTTGAGAAAATCTCCAAATAGATATTGAAATTTAGATCAAAAACCAATTTCCAAAAGACTCTATTTTCTTTGAAATTCTAACACTTTAAAAATAAATATAAATAAAACTTTTAAACCCCAAAAACTCTTGCTGAATAGCACTTGAAGAATAGAAATTTTTGCTCTTGAAAATATTGGTCAAAACAGCCCAAAGAAGTGGGTATTTATAACCCAAAACCAAATCTGCCCGTTGGCAGCAGTAAAGGGCAATTCTGCCCTTCCGGTCGACCGGGCGGTCAACCGGCCAACGGTCATTTTAATGACCATTGTGCAACCAGTCGACCGGCCAGTCGACCAGGACCTGAAAACAGAGAGCAGAGCTATTTGCCGGTCGACCAGGCGGTCGACCGGGGCCATTTCTAGAGAGTAGAAGCTCTCTGACGGTCGACCGACCCGGTCGACCGGCCTTCCAGCCAAAACACCCGTGCACGTTTGTGCACGTCGGTCGACCAGACCGGTCGACCGACTTCTGCCTCGGTCGGCCGTCCGGTCGACCGGCAAAAGGCTAAGTGAAATTTTTAGGGATAAAAACTTAGGTATTTTAACTTCCATAAAATCCCATAAAATCACATAAATTTCACAAAAATATGTTCTTGTAAGATCTTTGAAATACTAATATGTGTGACAAAAATTCAACACATATTATAAACAATTTGAATTATTTTGTAATATTAAAATTTGGCTTAAATACAAAATCGGTATTTTTCAAACTTAGATTTTTGAAATGGAAAAGCGTTTTCTCTAAAACTTATGTAAATACAAAAACATGATATTGAAACAACTTTGAAGCATATTGTATATGGATAAAATTCAATATACATATAAAGATTTATATCAATATTTTTGACTAGAAATCTAATATCGGTTAAACCGAAAACCAACAAACTTAAACATGTATGTGTATTGTGAACTTGAGCATATCAACACTATCTAATTTTTACAACAAGATCTAAACAATCTAAACTAAATAAACTGAGGTCTTCTTATAGAACTCCTTCTCCAAGTAGACTCGATCCATACACGATCCACCGAGCTTGACTCCAATCGAGTACTAGATGCGATCTTGACGCTTGAGCTCTTGAATCAACATATGAAAGCTCCAAACATCTTTATTGAAGCTAATCACCTACTAATATCTTGATCAATATCTGAAACTAAATATCACAAGATTATTAGTAAACTATAACTACATGAGATCAACATCAAAACTAGAGTGAAGGGCCTATGGGCCAACAATACATAGGTTGTGCAATTTTGTTAGAAATGTCACACACTTCATGCATCCCTTATCTTGTAAATCTACTAGATCGAGATATTGTAGGCTCTCGTCGAGGGGTAGAATTAGTGTTACTCAAGAGAGAATACTAATTCATATAGGATCTTTTAATTTCTAACATGAGTAGATGAATTTACTAGCACAAACACTTATTTTATATCTAATTATATTATCGAAATCAATTGCCTTAACTACTTTCTCCCATTAATTCTATTAGAATTGTTTTACTTTGTTTACTTTCTAGAAAAATCTTTAACATTTGTTTCAAATAAAACTAGGATAAATAGTTTGGTACTTGATAGGATTACAATCCATGTGGATTCGCACTCTACTTTATCACTATATGACTTGTTAAACGATTGGTGCACTTGTCAATTCGTAACATCAAGTTTTTAGTGCCGTTGTCGGTGATCCACGCAACCCGAGGCAGAACTTTGGCTGCGCAGCCATCGTGACAGCTAGACAGCAACCTACCTGCAATTTACTGCCCCCCCCCCCCCCCCCCCCCCCCCCCCCCAACCCCAAAAAAAAAAAAAAAAAAAAAAAAAAAAAAAAATCTCAGGGGCAGTAAGTTCCTTTTCGCAATTTTACAATACCTATTTCTACCATGGCTAAGATTTTCGCGGAAAGGAATTTCTTCCTTGTATTTGAAGCTTTCAGTGTTTATTTCTTAGATCATCCATCCAACCTCCATTGCATTATCTTATCCTATCAAAAGAAGATCCAACCAGTAGAAAGCTCATTAATAGCTAATTTATAGGTAATTACATAATCAAAACATTAAGAATTACAGGACCCACACCAAATCAAGACCTACCAAATCCATGATCATGAGAGCCATCTTCTTCAGACTCTGATTCATGGCCAAGGAAGGTTAGTTCTCTACAAGTTATTTATTTCTTGTATTGTGGCATTTTCTCATGTAAACCACAAAGATTTGTAGATGTTGTCAAAGAATAATGGTGGATAAAATCAATGGATGAAGAAATGACCATGATTGATAAAAACATGACATGAGAGCTGGTTAACCTTCTACAAGGAAAAAGAGTTATTGGACTCAAATGGATTTTCAAGACAAAATACAGTGAAAAGGTTCCCTTCAGAAGCTGAAGCCTTGATAGGTCAGCACTTTTGTGGAGCAACTGCAGGGCTACATTATCAGCGGAGATGAACGCAAAGCTTATTCTGTGCGCAGGACATTATATGAATTGAAGTAAGAAACCAAAAGTCTGGAAAAGTAGAACTGATCAGCACTTTCGTCTGCATGGATTTCAAAGAAGTCCATGTGAGCCATCCCTCCCTCCATGTCAGGAAGAAATGTACCGACTTCCTTGTTGTTTGTCTATATATGTTGATGATTTGATTTATCATAGTACCAACACTATGATAATAGAAGAACTTAAAAGAAGATGGTAGAAGATTTTGAGATGACATATTTGGATTTGATGAGATATTTTCTTCGCATTCAAGTGACGCAATCTGAAGAAGAAATATGTATCAGTCAAGAAAATATTTTAGAAAACTCTTAAAAAAGATATGTCGAACTGCACGCCTATAGTTACACCAGCGATCGTGATCGAGAAGCTAACCATGATCGATGGCATGCAAAAGGTAGTTAACTCAATATACCAGAGCCCAGTCAGATTATTGATCTATCTCATAAACACAAAGCCAGACATTTTTATACGCCGGAAGAAAAAGCTACATAATAGATAGTAAGTTGAATAAGAAAAATGATATTTATTTTAAAAATGGTGAATAAAGTTCATGATATTTTTGTGCAGTTGCCCCTAAAATTTGTCATGTTTTAATCGTGACAAATTGACAGCTCTACCTTTTTTTCTATCCCAAGGAGATCCTGCTAGATCTTAAATAGAACAATAAAAGAATTGGATCTACAATACTCGTCTTTAAAATAATCAAGATCAAAAATTATAACTTTATTATAAACCAAACCTAAAACATAGATCTAGTCTCCATGAAAATTCAAAGACATGAGAAAATTGAAATAATAAAGGCGGAAGCGTATCTTGATTCATGACTGAATTCTTTGAATTGTTAGGATAGAGATGGCCTTACAAAAGATCTGTATTCTTCTAAAATTTCTCTCTGCTTCCAAAGAGAAGAAGATGATACGTTCCTTTAGGGACCATAATCCCTTATATAATGACAAGAGTTATTCCTTTTCTTCAATTTGACCCTTCAACAAATTAGAAATTGCATAATTATCTCTACACATTAAATCTATGACAATTTAATACACTTTAGTCCAATTATTAAGTTAATTAGATCACAATTAATTTGGACTATTCTTTAAGACGGCCATACACATTAAATTCACATATGTGAGCCCACAAATGTTGAATTATTTCTAACAATCTCTCACTTGGGCCACATATGTTATCTTATAAATGTGTACACTTTATGAGCTTAAAATATTGCTATCACTTAATCAGGCATTCTTAACAATCTCGTACATTGACTATACTGATATAGAACAAAAGGAATTTTCGTTACATTTAACGTAACTAAACCCACCAATGATCGCATATATCAATACAACCAAATGACAAAGATCAATCATAGATGTGTAGCATGAAAATTACGTGTAAGGTGATTTGAACTACCTATTTTCAACTGGTCCTCTCTTCAAACTTTAACATAACAAAATAGAGTGTATAAACTGAATACTTTATTTCTGCAGAAAATGTCCAAATACACAAAATGTGTCCAAAATATATAATAGAGCAATAAAACATATACAGACTCTCAATAAATTATGATATCCTTAAGTGATATAACACTATAGAAGCAGTGTGCTCATGAAAGACTTTTGGTGTTAATCTTTTAGTAAGTGGATCTACAATCATAGAGTTTGTCCCAATGTGCTTTATTGAAATCTGTCCACTCTGTATTCTTTCCTTCACAACCGGAAACTTTATGTCAATGTATCTTGACCTGAATGACCTCCTGTTGTTGTTGAAATATAGAACTATTGATTTATTGTCACAGTTTAACTTTAGTGGTCTTTCAACTTAAAATGCGCAGCCAAGTGACAAGATTTCGTAGCCATAATCCATAGTTGGATACCTCAAACATGCTATAAATTCTACTGCCATGTGGAGGAGGCTATAAGTGTTTGCTTAGCACCCTTTCAGGAAATAGCTCCTCCAGCCAACAGATAAATGTAACCCGATATGGATCTCCTACTGTCTTGGCATCCAGCAAAGTCAGAATCTGAATACTCAATAATTAACTGAATTTTTACCTGCACACAAGAAATATAGAATTTCAGAACTTTAAAATAGAAAGTGTAAGTACTCAACACTACCGCTATAGCAAGTGGTTATGCGGGTCGTAATCCACAAGGAGGGACTAGCGATGGAAACTTTTTTAGCAAGCTCTCTTTTAGGTTACAAAGAATGGTTTAAGATCTTCTTTTAATTCTTTAAAAGAAAATGAAAAAGAGTTAAAGTTAAGTTAGAAAGAAAGTGGTAGATAGAGACGGTGGAGAAAATGGAAGTGGATATATACAAAGAAGTTGAAAAAGAGTGAAAGAGATTTGGAAGATTGTGGTGTTGGTAATTTACACTAAAATTAAATGAAAAGAAAACCTAAAAGAAAAACTTACTTCCTCTGGTTGATGACTTACCTGGAAACCATGCATGTTTTACCTTGCTTCGGAGGCGATCAACGCATAATTCATAAGATCGAGCTCAGTCCCCATTCGCATTACATCATCAAGACAACAAGAATGAAATGATACGAAATCTTGAGGAGGAGAATATCATCATGAAATATCAGTGGCACTCACACAAATATGGCTATGCAGATGCTTCTTAATTCACTTGGATACTCATCAAAACTAAAAGAGAAAAAGCAGAAAGAAGAAGAAGAAAATGAAAGTAAAGACAAACATAAAAAGTTACTTTTTATTGCTTACAAAAATGATAGAAGAAAGGAGGAGGTTACATCGGTGTCACTCTAAACATAAGTCTCTCTCTTACTTACATGAATCTCAGTCTATCCTATGCTTACAAAGAAATAAAAATTACATAAAATAAAAATAAAAATCTACACTACAAAGAATGAAAAACTGACCTAAAATCTATCTCTGCATGGTCGCTCATTTTTTCCTTTGAGATTGCAGGTATTTATAGGAGAAATGTAGAGGGTAAAGGAGTATGAAGATAAGGAAACTGGCTATATCTGAATTTAATCCTCCCCTTATCTCCAAACTTGATTTGATGTGGATATTTAATTCTGATATGCAGCTTATTGGCGTATTGATTGCTAAATATAACTTATTAAATGACAGAATTAGAAAAGGTGATTAACTTAAGCATTGTAGCCCGTTAAGTCTTCTTTCTGGATCATCTTAAATCATTAGATTTGAGTTCTGATAGCGAAAGTTATGATTTAAATACTAAAATGTATCCAGCCAGAATCTGAGTCAAAATTATTTCATCTCATTCGTTGATCTTCTCTCTGTGCATTAATCTCTTTGGATTTGGACTTTGTATTTGACATTATCCTCGATTGATTTTTAGCTTTAACCACTTGATTCACCAAAAACTGAATTTAACCAACTGAATTTGGGATCATCCTCCTCTAACCAAATAGATCTAGTTAAATCTGAATTTAACTAATATATGTTTCATTTTATCCTCTTTCTCCCCATGATTATCTTCTGTAAAATAGACATTTAAGACAAGTAATTTAGCAGATTTATTACATGATAAATGTGGATATGTAATAAAGAATAATGAATAAATGTGTGCAATCACACCCCCACACCTATCTTTTACTCGTCCTCGAGCAAAACAATAAAACTAAATCAAAAATTATTAGACCACTTTCGCAGGTCACGCGATTGTACTGAGCTTGTGCAACAAGCCGTTAAACCTCTAGGTTACCCCTAGAGGACGAGTTTTGTCTCGTGAGGGTTTTCAGTGGATTGCACCCACAAAATCCATAAAAAAAGAGAAATATGTTAATATTTTGAAAACACATTCTGAAAGAAAAATATTTGAAATATTATTGTAAGATTTAAGTAATCTATAAGTTATAGGAAAATTGAATTTTCATTCCTAAACTTAGTCTCTATTCAAAAATTTGTTATCAATCAAAGTGAGGAGTCAAATTGTGCTTCTTATCTAGTCTATTACTTTACCCTAAGTCATATGCACCTTCGTGACCGTAAAGTTTTGACTAAGGGTTCTTTAACTCTAACTCTAATGCCTTATTTATTTATTTATTTATATATATTTTTTTATTTTTGTGGTATTATTCCTTAGTTCTATTAGGCTTTCTAATCTGCCCATGTAGCGAGCCTTTAATCTGTTACTCCCAAACCAAGCGGTCTTAGGGCACCGGGTGAGAAAACACCCCAAGGACTTAAGGACTCGAGCAAACAATGCCACAAAAGTAAGGATTTTATTATATGAACCGCTTTTAGGCGTGAATACTTATGCTTTATGAGGCACAAATTCCCAGCTTAATCAGAGGATTTTTATAGATATATATATATTTTTCTTTTTTTTCAAACTTATCTAATCATCTTTTGCATCAATACCAAGGCTTGCTTACACCAAAGCATCTAACTAATCAATAATTAAATTTTTTTTATTTTTCATAGATATACATATATATATATATTTTTATAAGGCATAAGAATCTTTGTTTTTGAACCCTAAGTGTGCAAGTGTATAAAGTGCGCATATTTCATCAAGGCAAAGATCAAGACTAAATTACTTTGACAAATTATCTTCCTAACCCTAAAAATCAAATGAATAATCTTATTTGACCAAGTATATAAAATCCTAATTATGATTATCCTATTCCTTAAAATTGACTTAATTTCTTACAAAAAATGTCAAAATATTGTTTTTATTTTCAAAAAGTTTTTTTTTAAAAGTACAGAAAATGTTAATAATAATTTTTTTTAAAAAAAGGAAAACTTAAGTTATGTTAGAACCCTCCTCCACACCTATCTCATGCATTATCCTTAAAGTATGAATTAATGCATAGATGAATGAAAAAGAAGAAAGGGAAGGAAATATTATCTTAAGGTGGTGGTTCCGATGGTGGTCTGATTGGTCCACGAAATGCGGCCCAATTGAATTTTGTGGAGTTCAGAGGAACCCACCAGAAACCTCTCTAATATAACCCACTAAAATGGATATATGAATGATTTTTATTAAGAATTTTACCCCGTCTAATTTTCAAATTTCACAAATAATTTCAGAGTCAAATTTATCAACACCCTTGTCCCAAAATGGAGTATGAAAAAATGGAATGATTGATTTAGACTTAGA
The DNA here is from genome assembly GCA_038442645.1 of Agave tequilana. NCBI lineage: Eukaryota > Viridiplantae > Streptophyta > Magnoliopsida > Asparagales > Asparagaceae > Agave > Agave tequilana. The sequence continues at coordinate 70,512 of JAVJIF010016126.1, forward strand.
AAATACGGGAACTAATACCGACTCAGGAAAGTGACTTAGGTCAAGTAAAGGTTCAGAAGTCGAGATTGGTTCAGGAAGTGGGTCCAAATCAACAAGTTGAAACGCAAGTCCACATTCATTTCCCAACAACGGAATGTGACTTAACATTGTGATTCAAAGTCAAGAATGACAGGTGTGGGAATCGAAACTGACTCTAAAATATTACTCAAGTTGGTAACAAAGCAGGAGTCAATAGTGATTCAAGAATTTAAACTGGATCACAAATTTGAGAATCTATGTCATATTTCTCATTGAGTTCAATTTCATAAAAATGAGAACTTGTCAATTTGTTAATGGGACTTTCAAAAGTATGAAATTGGTCAAGTTCAATATGATGATCATAAAAGATTGGCGACTCAATTTCATGATGAATTGGCACAGGATCCAATGTTGACTCGGGGAAAAGATTGAAATCAGGTGAAGACACCGGAGTCATTATTGAATCAGGAAGTAGAATTGAATTACCAAGTTGAGGTTCATGATTATATTCATTCTCAAGTTCAATTTCAAGAAAGGGATAAGTTGCCAAAATCTCAATGTGATTTTCAAATTTAGAGTTTGGGCAAGTTCAAATGGGTGTGCTGAAGTGGAATCTTGTTTTCCAAAACAACATGATTCTTCGGCTCAATAGAATGGTTAGAGACATCAGAAATGGTCAAATGGTGAGAATGGAGAGTTTGGACCAGTATATCTATGTCATGATTACGAGCGATTTGAGCCTGAGTCAAGGCTTCAAGCATCTTTTCATAATCGATTGGTTCATCGTTTTGTTGCGAGTGGACTTAAAAGATGAAGTATTGTTTTGAGAATTTGTAGTGAAATTGTGAGTCCGTCAGATTTTGTGATTATTGCTTGGACTCACGCATACTCATTTTCAAGATTGATGATTTTCTATTTTGAACTGATGGAACTGAGTATGAATCTTGAAAATATTGTGGATAAGGTAGATAAGGAGGACAAGTTGGTTAAACATTGGACTCGGGGGAGGTGAATCCTCATTGACTCTGGGAAGAGTTGAAATTATTCTGAAAATTATGGTCATAAGATTGGGGATATGGGTTAAATTGATTCAGATAAGACAAATCCGGCACATTAGGTTGGTTAAAGTTATGATATGCCGGGTTGGTAATATCCAAAAAAGAGGTCGGAGTGCAATATAGATTACCATTAAATTGAAAAATTATTGTTATAAGCCATATGATTGAGGTTTTACCTGCACACAAGAATACAGAATTTCAGAACTTCATGACAGTAGTACAAGGTGCTCAATTCTATCGCTATAGCAAGTGGCTATGCGGGTCGTGATCCACAAGGAGGGACTAGCGATGGAAGCTTTTTTAGCAAGTTCTCTTTTAAGTTACATTCAATGGTTAAAGATCTTCTTTTAGTTCTTTAAAAGAAAAAAAATAGGTTAAAGTTAAGTTAGGAAGAAAGTGATAAATTGAGAAGGTGTAGAAAATATAAAATGGATATATACAAAAAATTGAAAAAAGTGATAAAAGAATTGTGAGATTGTGGTGTTGGTGATCTAAACTAAAAGTTAAAAGAAAAGAAACAAAGTTAAATCTAAAAATTACTTACCTCTTCAGTGCTCATATATCTCGGATCCATAGCTACGACTTACCTAGTCGTTGAAGGCGATCAAGCATGGCGTGTAGGATCTTCCCCATTCTCGATCTACACAATGAATAAAAGGGCAAGCTAAACTAATAAAAGAATGGTTGTTCATCACCATAGGCCATCAAGGGTACTTGCAATAGCGAAACAATCTCGAGGCTATCAGATTCACTTAGATTGCAACACATCAGAGGAAAGTAAACGAAAACAAGAGTAAAGAAGAAAAAGAAATTTCGATTCGATTCAAATAATAATGAAAGAAAAGACTTACTTACACCGGTGTCACCCTCAGTACAGCTTGCTTTCATTCCTTCATAAAATTTGTCTCTCCTCTCAGTTACATAAAGAAAAGTAAAAATTACATAACAGGAAAATAAAAACCTAAACTAAAAAGAATAAAAAACTGGCCTAAAATCTATCTCTGCTTTGAATCTGAGATATCTCTCTGCTCATGACTCTGCTAGATGATCGGGGTGGAACCAGCACTCAAAAGTGTGTATTTTTCAAATTGATGAAAAGCTCGTATATGTGCTAATGTTCCCTCGATACTTCCGTTATAACATTGGCTCAACGGGTCGAATCCACAGGGAAGGGAGGCGATAGAAGCATTAACAGTTTTTATTCACGTTTTATGTTAACAGTTCTTCTTTGTTAAAAGAATTAGAGAAAGGAAATAAAAGAAAGGAAAAGGAAAACAAGCATGTGGTAGGTGAGGAGAGCGATGAAAACGTCGATGTGAAAACAAAATAGAAGTGGCTTAGAAAACAAAAATAAAAGGAAGATGAAACTTGTAGTAAAGAAAATGAAAACAAGGTGAACAAAGAGGATGGTAAAAACAACGATGACAAAATAAAAGAAGTGCTTTTTAAAACAAGATAAAATGAAAACTCATGGCTACTAACTACCAATTGCTCCACTAACCATGCTAACCTCTTAATGATAGTTGCCTCACATTTGATCCTCGACCATCACTAATCATTGGCTTCAAGAGACGATACAAAGCATGGCAAATGAGATGGTTCTTCTACATTCAAACAACACATCCATACCACATAAGTTGCAAGCTACTGTTAAATCATCAAAACCGGTTAGAGGTGAGCATAAAATAAAGTTAGCATTTGCAAGTTAGCAAGTTAGTGGGTTAGGTGTTAGAATGTTAGAATGTTAGAATCCATCATCATGAGCCATCAATGGCTCTTGCAAGAACAAGGCCTTATAGAAGCTACTCGATTCATGTGGATAAGTAAGTGGTTAGATGGTTAGTGGTTAGTAGTTAGATTGCCATGAGAAGAAGAAAGTTAGCAAAGTAACATGTAGAAGATGGAGGAGATTACATTGTTGAAGAAAGGAGGCACCTTTACATAGATTGTCACCATCTATTACATCAATCCCTCTCTATCTCTCTCTCTGAATCTCTCAGCCCTACTACAAGATTTAAAAATGAAATAACATAAAAAAATATAAGGAATGAAGAATACCTACCTACACTACACTAAAACAAAGAAACCCTAGCCTAAAAATGAAAACTACTGCCTCGTTCTGGACCTATGCAGGCTATTTATAGGCATAGGAACTTTCTGGAAGACGAGACGGGCCAGGAGTCGAAACTCGACGCATGGCTCCACTCTATTGCCGCAGAAACGCAGCAAATTGCCGCGTTTTCGCGGCAATATACCAGGATAAAAGTCCCTGGTTTTTGTGCGATGCTTCCTCTGGCTTCTAGGGTCTTCTTGGTATATTCATTTTCTGGTAATTTCGCCCGAATATTCATCTGACGTGCGCAAGAGTCTAGGTTCGACATATCTTCTAGATGATCCCTTGCTTAGTCTCCAAGTAATGCGGATTTAATTACCTAAAAGGGGGTTTAATTAAGCTCTTATTACTCCTTTGCCCTTAAACTCTTGATTTACCTGCAATAGAGATCAAAACAAGGTTTAGACCGACAATTTATTCATAAATCGGTGGGGAAATGTAATATAATAATGCATAATCGTAGACTAATAACACCCCCCACACTTATCTTTTGTTCGTCCCGAGCAAAAAAAAGAAAAAGAAAACTATACTACTAATGTTATTACACCACTTTCGCATGTGACGCGATTGCACTGACGTGTGCAACAAGCCGTTAAACCTCTAGGTTACCCCTAGAGAGAGGAGTGTTGTCTCTTGAGGGTTTTCAGCGATTGCACCCACAAAATCCATAAAGAAAGAAGACAAATGTTAATATTTTGAAATCGCATTTTGAAAGAGAGACAAGTTTTCAAAATATTTTTGCAAAATATAAGTGATCTAAGGTCATAAGTCCACCAAAATTAATCTTTCTTAAACTTAGTCTCTATTAAGATCTGTCTTCAATTAAGGTAAGAATTCAAAATTGAATTGAATATTTTATCCTTCATAAAACCTAGATAATATGCACTTTGTGATAGTGAAGATTTCTGGGATTTCAACTCTGACCATCAAGCCATTTATTTTTATATATATATTTTTCTTTTTCTTCTTTTTTCTTCCCTTAGTTTTCCTTAGGCTTTCTAGTGTTGGCCCAGAGGCCTTCCACTCTAGTTTTGATGATGATTAACTCATGTAGTTATGTGTACTAATAATCTTGTGATTTTAGTTTCAGATCATTAATCAAGTTATTAGTAGGTGATTATCTTCAACAAGAAAATTTGGAAGCTTTCACATGTTGATTCAAGAGCCCGAGCGTCAAAGATCAATATATACTTGCTTGCTGGTGGTTCAAAGAGTTTTGGATCGAGTCGGGCTTGGAGACGGCGCTCTACAAGAAGACTTCGGTACCATAATTTAGTTTTGTGTTTTAGATCCAAATTGTAAAGATTAGAATAGTATGATATGCTCAAGTTCACAACACACACGTTTAATGTTTTGAATATTGGTTTTCGATTTTTCCGTTTTTGGTTTAACCGATCTTAGTTTTCATGAATAGATAGATCAAAACAAGTTTACATGGTTTAATGTATATTAGATTTGTTCTATATACATGCATGCTTCAACTATTTAAACAAACTTAGTTTGATAGTCTATTTCATGTGTTTTATGTTTTGGTATTTCTAACAAAACATATTTTTGGAATTAAAGTCAAAAACATGGATATATATATGTTTCATGTATATAGGATTATATCCATATACATCATGCCTAAATGTTGTTTAATATCATGTTTTTGTATTTGGATGAGTTTTGGACAAAATGTATTTCTATTCAAAAATTCAAGTTTTAGAAAATACAGTTTTAAGTTTTGGCAAAATTTCTATAACACAAAATAGTTCAAAATGTTTGAGATTTGTGTTAAACTTTTTAACACAAGTTTTGTATTTCAATATAAAATGAGAAACTATTTTTGTGGAATTTTAGATATTTTATGAGAATTTTTCAAGTCTTTAAAAACCCAGTTTTTCCCTGATTTTCAGCTGCCAGGCTAGGCCGGTCGACCGTAGCGGTCGACCGACGTGCACGGATACGTGCATGCTGGCTACCCCCCTTAGCCGGTCGACCGCATTGTCGACCGACTGAGAGCAGGGTTGCTCTCTGTTTGTTTCGGTCGACCGCGCGGTCGACCGCCCAGAGAGCCGTTGCTCTCTGGTTCTGGGGACGGTCGACCGAGACGGTCGACCGGTAACTGCCAACGGTCAAAAATTGACCGTTGGATGGTCGACCGGGCGGTCGACCGGCAGTTCATTTTGGCAGTTTCTGCTGCCAACGGCTATATTTTTCTGGGGGCTATAAATACCCCATTAATGGCCAGTTTTCTATAAGATTTTTGGTGCGAATTTTTCTGACTCTCTAGTGTTTTCACAGCAATCAAAAGAAGTTTTTGGCTTTAAGTTGAACAATCCTTTTGGTGTTTTTGCTAGGGTTTGGAAGATCAAAGAAAAGGGTTTTTGGGAAAAGATTTTAATTCAACTTCTATATCTTGGTTTCAGTTTTTCCCAAGGATTTTCTTTGTGATTTTGATTTCCATTCCATTGGTTTTCTCCACACTTGAGCTACATCTACTTTCTTATTCTATAGGATCTTTGTGTGGGAGAAAGAGATTGTTTGTGGTTGTTTTTTAGACCACCAAGTTATAAACCCAATCTTTGCTTGGCTTTATGCCTTGGGTTGTATCCCTCAAGTTGTGAGGTGATCCTTGTGTTCCTTGTGCTAATCCCTCAAGTTGTGAGGTGATTGTTGTTGGCTTGGAGTTGTGCCTCAAGGAGGAGGTTGTGTTTGAAAAGTCACCTAGAGGGAGGGTGAATAGGTGACAATGCTAATCAAGGGCAAATTAAAATTTAAACTACAACAATCACAAGATGAATGTAAGCAGTAAGTATGACAATGAATATGATGAGCAAGTAATAAGTGCAAGCAAAATAGAGTAAGAATTGCAAGAATGTAAACCAATCGCAAACACAAGGATATGTTATCGAGGTTCGAGCACCCAGCTCTACACCCCGCCTTCCCAGAAGGATTCTAGCTACTTCCACTATCACAAAGATCAATTACAATGGAGTACCCAACTCCTACAATCTCAAGAACAAGTGATTTCCTTGGTAGTCAAAAGACCACAACTCTCTCTTTCAAAAATCTCTTCCCTTACAAAAGGTCCTTAGAGAATAATGAGTAGAATTGAAGCTCTTTTTGTGTAAGGAAAGAAATTGAAATCAGAGAAAAACTTTTGAAAACCCTTCAGAAAATTGAGAGAATTTAGCACAAAACCAAGAACTTTGAAAGCCTTAATCTTTTTGAATTTTGAAAGATTGTTGTTGTAACAAATCTCTCCCCAACACGCCCTATTTATAGGAGAGGGCTAGGGTTAGGATAAAACATATTTACTGATGTTTAGGAGGTAATTAGATCAAAGTATATCCTAAAACGGATTTTTAAACACAAAAGACAAAATAAACAGCCCTTAAAATCTGCCCGTTACTGTTCAAACGGTCGGATCGGTCGACCGGGCCTGTCGACCGGTAGTATAAAAAATTTGACCGTTACAGGCTATCGGTCGACCGACCCGGTCGACTGATACAAACTGTGACAAAAATAAATATTCCGGTCGACCGCCCCGGTCGACCGACAGACGTGCACACGGATACGGCAGCTGCCAGGACTTCGGTCGACTGGTCCGGTCGACCGGACCAGACTGACATAGGCTCGGTCGACCGACCCGGTCGACCGGGATCAGGTCAAAAAGCCAAATTTAAAAAGAAATAAAAGAGGATTTTGATTTTATCAAAAAATACTTTTTAACAGGGATTAGTATAAAACACCAACATATATCTGTAGGCAAAATCTTGTATGCAAAATATTTTTTATAATTTATAAGAAATTATTTTGGAATGAGCATGTGCGCAAAAACGTGTGTGATAGAGCTTCAAACCTATCCACTATTCTTTAACATACTATAAACTGAAAAAAATAAATTACATGAAGACTTCTTGAGCTATCTTCAAGTCTTTGAGCCATCCAATGCCTTGCTAGTGCCTTCTCTTCTATGATCCTTCCTTGATGTGCAATTTGCCTTTCTTGCTTTGTGGAACTTAGAAGTTCTTGCAATAGCTAAGCGAATGGTCTCTAAACATGGGTACAAACCTGAAACTTATCTTAACAAACTTGTTAGTACCAAATAGCTCATATTTGGTTTGTCATCATCAAAACACAAAACATTGGAGAGTGTAACCTCTTGAGCCAACAATCTCCCCCTTTTTGATGATGACAAAACAAATAGGCTATTAACAAAAATATAGGGTAGGAGAAAACTCCCCCTCAAATTATGCTATACTTAAAACACAAGAGTATGCTCTAGAAACCAATATTGAAATGATGCACCAATTATTGAAACCAATAAAACACAAAAATATCTCTTGATACCAAAAATACCAATACCAAAAATACAAGAATTTATTTAAAACACAAAAACTCATAAAAACAAAACAAAACAACAAAACATATAAATTCATATGGAACCAAGACCAAATGAACTTATTTTTGTCCATGTAAACTTATTCTCCCCTTTTGTCATACATCAAAAGGGTTATGAAAAACATGTTTATTCAATAATACAAACATTAAGTTCTCCACAAATAAACGAAATCTAGCAAAATCAAGAGGTTAGTGAAAATATCGGCTAGTTGTAATCCGTGAAAACATAATCAATATCTATATCACCTTTCTCAAAATGATCTCTAAGAAAGTGATATCTAATCTCAATGTGCTTGGTCTTACTATGTTGATTTGCATTTTTGGTCATGTGAATAGTACTAGTATTATCACAAAATTTTATATATGATCAAAGTGCAAATCAAAATCAAGGAGAGTATGTTTCATCCAAAGGACTTGTGCACAACAGCCCCCGCGGCAACATACTCCGCCTCGGCGTTTGAGAGCTACGGAATTTTGCTTCCTAGAGACCATGAAACAAGACAATTACCAATAAATTGACATGTCCCACTAGTACTCTTTCTATCTACTCTACAACCCGCATAATCGGCATCCGAATAACTAGTCATTGAAAAATCTATAGTTTTTTTTGATACCAAAGACCTATTCCAATTGTGCCCTTAATATAACGAATAATGCGTTTTAACCGCAATAAGATGAGACTCTTTAGGACACGATTGAAATCTAGCACAAAGACACACACTAAACATGATATCCAGCCTACTTGCCGTCAATATAAAAGACTTCCTATCATGCTTCTATATAATTTAATATCAACATTTTTACCTGTTCGTCCTTATCAAGCTTGTTGTAGTTGCCATTGGAGTGTTGCAAGCCTTTGATCCTTCAAGCCCCAACTTCTTTACTAGCTCCTTTGCGTACTTGGCTTGGTTAATGAAGTTTCCGTCTTGCAATTGCTTGATTTGGAGTCCAAGGAAGAAATTAGCTCACCCATGGAAGACATTTCAAACTCTAGTTGCATTACCTTTTCAAAATCCTTGCACAAAAGCTCATTAGTAGATCCAAAAATTATATCATCAACATAAATTTGCACAATTAAAATATCATTTTTAACATGCTTAGTAAAGAGAGTTGTGTCTACTTTGCCTTTAATAAAATCATTTGAAATGAGAAAACTAGAAAGCCTTTCATACCAAGCTCTTGGAGCTTGTTTCAATCCATACAAAGCTTTATCAAGTTTAAAAACAAATCGGGATGAACATGATCAATAAAATCGGGAGGTTGAGCAACATAAACTTCTTCATTAATAAACCATTTAAAAATGCACTTTTTACATCCATTTGAAAAAGTTTAAAATTTTTAAAACATGCAAAAGCTAGTGTCATCCGTATGGCTTCAAGCCGTGCTACGGGTGCAAAGGTCTCCTCAAAGTCAATTCCCTCAACTTGAGTGTAACCTTGGGCCACTAACCTAGCTTTATTCCTAATGACATTTCCGGACTCATCCATCTTGTTTCTAAAGATCCACTTAGTACCAATTATTGGTCTATCGTGGGGCTTAGGAACAAGGTGCCAAACTTGGTTGCGCTCAAATTGATTGAGTTCCTCTTGCATGGCAAGCAACCAATATGGGTCCGTCTCGGCTTCGAGAATGCCTTTGGGTTCAAAATGAGAAAAAAAGCAAAGTTACCACATATGTCATGGAGTTTGGAGCGCGTTGTGACTCCTTTAGATGCATCACCCAAGATGAGCTCCTTAGGATGATTTGTAGCGTATCTCCAAGCTTTAGGAAGCGGTTGAGTGCTTTCCTCCTTATCCTCTTGAACTTCACCAATAGGATCTAGCTTTTCTTCTTGAGCGGGTGAGTCCTTCAAGGATAGTCTCTCCATGTCTTCACCTAGTGGTTCAATCTCTACAACATTCTCAACAACCACATTAGATTCTTCAAATTTAACATGCATGGATTCTTCAATGGTAGTGTAGATCTATTGAAAACTCTATATGCTTTGCTAGTAGAGGAATATCCAACAAAGATAGCCTCATAAGCCTTAGCATCAAATTTACCCAAATTATCCTTAGTATTTAAAACAAAACACTTGCATCCAAAAACTTTAAATATGCACATTTGGTTTTCTAGAATGATACATTTCAAATGATGTTTTGAAGAATTTTTGCATAAATAAATACGATTCGATATATAGCATGCGGTGTTTACGGCCTCGGCCCATAAATATTGAGGGAGGTCATATTCACTTATCATTGTCCTAGCCATCTCTTGAAGTGTTCTATTTTTCCTTTCTACAACTCCATTTTGTTGTGGAGTTCTAGGACAAGACGTTTCATGCTTAATTCCCTTTTCATCACAATAAGTCATGAAGAGTTGGTTAATAAACTCACCACCTCTATCACTTCTTATTCTCAAAATCGAAAAACCCTTTTCTTTTTCAACTCTTTTTCGAAAAATCTTAAAATGAGAAAAAGTTTGATCTTTATTTTGTAAAAAGAAAACCCAAGTAAAACGGGAGAAATCATCAACCAAAACAAATGCAAATCTACTTCCATTTAAACTTTAGTTTTAGTTGGTCCAAAAGATCCATATGAATTAATTCTAAAGGCCTAGTTGACATGATATCCTTGATTGGTTTAAAGGAAGACTTGGTTTGTTTCCCAAGTTGGCACGCACTACAAATGCGGTCTTTCTCAAAATTCAAGCAAGGTATACCCTTCACCAATTCCTTTGAATTAATCCTAGAGATATGGTCAAAAGATGCATGTCCTAATCTTCTATGCCAAAGCCAAGAATTTTCATCAAAAGCATTTAAGCATTTAGTAGAACAATCTAAATTAAGCATGTCAATAATATAAACATTATTATCACGAAAACTGGTAAGAATACAACATCGGATTTAACATCAAAATTTTGCATGAGGAATCATCAAAAACAACTTTAAGTCCACGATCACAAAGTTGGCTAATGCTAAGCAAATTATGTTTTAAACCATCTACTAAAACAACATTCTCTATAATAGGAGATGAACCAATTTGAATATTACCGATACCGATGATGGTGCCTTTGGAATCATCCCGAAGGTGACGGAGCCACCTTCCATGTACCTTGATAGGGTTGTGAAGTTGTTGATATCCCACGTCATGTGTCTCGAACAACCACTATCAAGGTACCACCGCTCCCTACGTCTTGGAGCCTTGGTGTGTACCTACATCAAACATTTGGACTTGATTTTGATACCCACATTTTCTTGGGTCCATGAGGGTTAGAGCCATTAACCCAAACAAGATTATTTGAACTATGCAATTTATCATAACAAATTTAGCTAAATGTCCATTTTTGCCACAATATGTGCATCTATACACTCTACCATATCTAAAAGCATAGTGAGTGTGTGATTTGTGAGCATGGGCATTGTGAGCATGAAAAGATTTAGCATGAGAAGTATTATTTGAAGTGTGAGCATGTGAATTTTAGCATGAGAATCTTTAACATGAGAAGTGTGCTTTTTGGAAAACTTTTCTTCAAGTTTCTTAGTATTAAAGGCACAATCTTTTAAAACTTTTTCAAACTCATTCATTTTGGATTTAAAAGAAAAATTTCTTTATTATCAACAATAGGGGTTTTACCCTTACAAGAATCTTATAAGCATCAAATTCATTTTGAAATGAAAAGATTTGAAGAAAGATCATCTTTTTCTTTCGAAACAATGGCAAGTTGATTCTTAAGAAAAGCAACTTCTTTTTATAATTTTAAGCATTCAAGTTTCTTATTATCATAAGTTTCAGAAAGTTCTACAAATGCATGTACTAGAACTTCCTTACTTAGTTCATCATCTTCATCATCATGGGATTGAGGGGTTACCTTAGGTGTGTTTGCCATGAAACACATGTTAGCTTGATCCACCTCCTCTTCGGACTCGCTTTCCGAATCCCATGATGCTTTGTAGGCTTTCTTTTCCTCCGGCTTCTTTGGCTTGAAGGAGGAAGTCATTTTCTTCTTGAACTCCGGACAATCCGCCATGATATGTCCGGGTTTGCGGGCAATTATAGCATATGATCTTCCGCTCCTCTTTGCCTTCGAATCTTCTCCGGAAGTTGAACTTGTTCTTTCGGTACAACCTCTTGACATTTCGCACAAGTAGGTGTTAGCTCCTCATCTTCTTCTTCGTCTTCATCATCGTCATCATTGATGGATGAAGTCTTAAAGGCAATGGATTTCTTCTTTGAAGTAGTTGCCTCATCTCTTGCTTTCTTCTCCATCTCATGGGTCTTTAGGTTCCCAATGAGACTAATGATGTCCATTTCGTCCTTGTCGTTCAACTCCTTTAAGGTGGTGGCCTTGATCTCCCAAGATGGTGGAAGAGCCCGTATCACTTTGCGCACCTTTTGATCATTTGAGATGACGTCACCTAATGAAGAAAGACCATTTGTAATTTTAGTGAAACGAGTAATCATACAATCAATGGATTCTTCATCAAGCATTTTGAATGATTCATATTGAGACCTCAAGAGATCTATCTTAGCTCTCTTGACTTGTGAAGTCCCTTCATGTGTGACCAATAAGTGTTGCCATATCTCATAGGCGGATTGGCAATGAATTACCCGTGTAAGGTCATCCTCATTCAAGGCGGTTAAAAGGGAGTTTTGGGCTTTTGAGTTAGCCTCATATTCTCTAAAGTTGAAGTCGGTCCAAGTGCTCTCATCTTCATTGGGTGCTACATAGGGTTTGGTCAAAGACTTAGCCACTAAACTACCTAGTGATTGCAAAAAGATAGTCATCCTAACCTTCCAAATAGGGAAGTTGAGTCCATCAAATTTAGGTGGGGTTTTAATGTTGTCGGCCATGTTTACTAGTGTATGAATGTATGAATGGAAAATGTTGATTAGCAATATTTTAAGGATCTCTCTATGGATGTTAAGCCAAACCTAGAGTCCAAGCTCTGATACCAATTGAAAAGTCACCTAGAGGGGGGGTGAATAGGTGACAATGCTAATCAGGGCAAATTAAAAATTTAAAGCTACAACAATCACAAGATGAATGCAAGCAAGTAAGTATGACAATGAATATGATGAGCAAGTAATAAGTGCAAGCAAATAGAGTAAGAATTGCAAGAATGTAAACCAATCGCAAACACAAGGATATGTTATCGAGGTTCGAGCACCCAGCTCTACTCCCCGCCTTCCCCAGAAGGATTCTAGCTACTTCCACTATCACAAAGATCAATTACAATGGAGTACCCAACTCCTACAATCTCAAGAACAAGTGATTTCCTTGGTAGTCAAAAGACCACAAACTCTCTCTTTCAAAAATCTCTTCCCTTACAAAAGGTCCTTAGAGAATAATGAGTAGAATTGAAGCTCTTTTTGTGTAAGGAAAAGAAATTGAAATCAGAGAAAACTTTTGAAACCCTTCAGAAAATTGAGAGAATTTAGCACAAAAACCAGAACTTTGAAAGCCTTAATCTTTTGAATTTTTGCAAAGATTGTTGTTGTAAACAATCTCTCCCCAAACACCCCTATTTATAGGAGAGGGCTAGGGTTTAGGATAAAACATATTTACTGATGTTTAGGAGGTAATTAGATCAAAGTATATCCTAAAACGAATTTTTAAACACAAAAGACAAAAATAACACCCTTAAAAATCTGCCCGTTACTGTTCAAACGGTCGGATCGGTCGACCGGGCCGGTCGACCGGTAGTATAAAAAATTTGACCGTTACAGGCTATCGGTCGACTGACCCGGTCGACTGATACAAACTGTGACAAAAATAAATATTCCGGTCGACCGCCCCGGTCGACCGACAGACGTGCACACGGATACGTGCAGCTGCCAGGACTTCGGTCGACTGGTCCGGTCGACCGGACCAGACTGACATAGGCTCGGTCGACCGACCCGGTCGACCGGATCAGGTCAAAAAGCCAAATTTAAAAAGAAATAAAAGAGGATTTTGATTTTATCAAAAATACTTTTGAACAGGGATTAGTATAAAACACAAACATATATCTGTAGGCAAAATCTTGTATGCAAAATATTTTTGTATAATTTATAAGAAATTATTTTGGAATGAGCATGTGCGCAAAAACGTGTGTGATAGAGCTTCAAACCTATCCACTATTCTTTAACATACTATAAACTGAAAAACAAATTACATGAAGACTTCTTGAGCTATCTTCAAGTCTTTGAGCCATCCAATGTCTTGCTAGTGCCTTCTCTTCTATGATCCTTCCTTGATGTGCAATTTGTCTTTCTTGCTTTGTGGAACTTAGAAGTTCTTGCAATAGCTAAGCGAATGTCTCTAAACATGGTACAAACCTGAAACTTATCTTAACAAACTTGTTAGTACCAAATAGCTCATATTTGGTTTGTCATCATCAAAACACAAAACAATTG